>CAUYQG010300362.1:0-36071 GCA_963574415.1 Tarsius wallacei | reverse complement strand
TGCCTGTTTCTCCTTATATATTTCTCTTCTTTTTTTTTTTTTTTTGAGTTGGAGTCCCACTCGATCGCCCAGACTGGAGTGCAGTGGCCGCTCCTGGCCACCGCAGCCTCGACCCGCTGGGCTCCGGCGATCCTTCCGCCTCAGCCTTCCGAGTAGCCGGAATTACAGGTGCGTGCTACCACGCCCGGCTAATTTTTTTGATTTATTGTAGAGATGAGGTTTCGCCTGCCCAGGTGGGTCTCAAACCCGCGGGCTCAGGCAATCCACTCACCTCAGCCTCCCAAGGCACAGGATTACAGGCTGAGCCACCGAGCCCGGCTTCTCTTCTTCTTAGACTGACACCAGTCACATTGTATTAGGTACTCCCCTACTCCAATATGACCTTGTCTTAACCAGTTACATGGGCAATGACCCTCTTTCCAAATAAAGTTACATTCTGAGGTACTGGGGATTAGAACTTCAACATATCATTCAGGAGGACACAATTTAAACCATAACAGTCCACCCTCTTCACCGCTCCCAGTTCATATTCTTCCTACATGCAAAATACATTTACCCTATCCCAACACCCCCCAAAGTCTTAACCATTCCAGCATTATCTCCGAGTCCAATATCTCATCTAAATGAGTCACACACATTTACACACACACACACACACACACACACTATACTATAACAGATTCCCAGCTGGAAACAAAGCAGGAGGAATACGGAACCTGTGAGAGAGGCAGAGGCAGGAAAACTGCTGAGTTTGGTTTGGGGTATATTGAGTAATAGCTCTCATGGGACACCAGGTGGAACTGTTAGTAAGTAGTTGGATACTGCATATTAATTGTGACTCTGTTGTCCATTTCCCCATTAATTATCATCAGAAAAGCCCTCAAGAAACCTCACGACAAAAACTGTAGTTGCTTTGGAGGCAGGAGTGCACTGGAAATCAGGTGAGGCAGAAGTGAGGCTGTCTCCTGCTCAGAGGTGTGTCTGGGGAAGAGAGGAAAGCAGGTAGAATGAGAGGTCCTGGAAGCCAAGGCATTGAACATTAATTTGTCTACTCAGTGAAAATTACTTATTGGTGCTCATACTGTGTCATGCTCTGAGGAGACTTCAAGATACATCGCCTATAAATCCTGTCCTCAGGAAGCTTACAATCATGACCAGATGTGTGGTTGGACAGGAGCTAATGGTCCACAAACTATGGCAACACAAGGTAGAAAACATGAACCAGCAGTAGGAGTAAACTGATAAATTGCTGTGAGGATTCACAGATGGGGGAGGATTTTTTCTAAGAGCATGAGTGTGTATGTGTGTGTAGGGGGGGAGTTCAAGGAGAAATTCACTTTAGAGCTAGGCTTTGAAGGATGAGTCATTTTAGGAACTTGGAGATGGGGTCAGGGAGGCTGGCTTTACAGACTCATAAAATAAAATATATGGAGAGAACTTCTTTAATATTAACCTGGGACCATAATGCATTTGAAAAGAAAGACGTCAAACTGCATATATTTTGGTAGAAAAAATCAGGCTAACAAAGCAGTATTTTTATTCATATTCTCTTACTTGATACTCACAATAACACCATGTAGGAGAGATCTTGTTATTCCCATTTTTAAATGAGGAGACAAAGGCTGGGGAGAGTTTAGTAGCATGTCAGACTCACACAGTAAATGGCAGAACTAGGACTCAAATCCACGTCATTTGACCCTAAAGCCCATGATCCTTCTACCGTGTTCCTTTTATTACTCCAAACTTGCTTCCTTTGTAATAGTAGCATGGAAGAAATGCTATAGAATGGAAGCACCTTATAGGATGAACCTTTTTCTGATCCCGAGCTATATGTCTCTACTGCCTAACCTCTTCTGGCCCCCAACTTGGAGATTGTGGGAAAACAAGAAAAAAAGTCTCCCTAATAGCATCCCTATGGAAGATCACCTGGCTTTCAGCACAGTACACACAGCCAGGGCAGAACTGATTTCTATCTATGTTCGAGCTCGTTGCTCCAGAATGTCAGGCTTGGGCAGCATAGCCTCAGAGCACCCATTCCCTGGAATGGAGTCAAACAGTCTGGACATCTCCCAGGAGACCTGCAGAGCAGTAAAGACACACTCACCTCCTGCTTTGGGGAAGGAGTGGCTTGGCTGGCTGGGGCATAGTGGCCAGAAGGCCTTGGCTTCTGGGTCAGACAGTCTTACTGTGATTCCTAACGCCAACCAGCCTTCACTCCAGGACAGGAAACCGGGTCAGAAATCCATAAACAATTATCACAAATCCATGTCATATCCGGGAAAGCTACTATGCACATCCTGCTGAAAGTGGCCAGAAACCTGCTCTGTATGTCTAATGGGCAGTATGTTATGGCTGCATTGCATTGAACTTAATGTAATCTTCTGGAAGAAACACAGGCATAGGGAATTGTAGATTGGTCTTTGTTCTCTTGTCTGATTAAGAGTCACCCCCTCTACCACCACATACACACAAAATAAAAGAAAAGGCACACTATTAACAATAACAATGTTCCTTTGCGAGTTCTTACTATGTGTGTGTCACTGTTCTGAGCCTCTTGTGTACAGTAATTCATTTAATCCTCTGCTAACCCTATGAGGTGTATACTATTAGTATTCCCATTTTACAGATAGGAAAACTTAGAGAGAGTAAGTAAACTTTCTAAGATTATACAGTCTGTTAGCAGCAGGAAAATATTTGAACCCAAGTCTGTCTGGTCCAAGAGTAAATGCTCTTAACCACTATGCTTAACTACCATGGAACCCCGAAATGACCCAGGGGACCCCCAGCTTGCAACCAAAGGGAGAGTCTTGAAACCTCCAATGAATTCTCCAAAGTCCTGGCTAAGAGACTGCATTAGAGAATGTCATTCAAGGGCCCTGCGAAGCTGATTTTCATTCTGAAGCCCAGGCAATGTAATGTCCTTGCAGCTGATGGGAGATTTGCCCTTTTGCTGTTATTTATCTAGCTTTCCCCGGAACCTGTCCTCCTCCTCTGTTCTCGATCTTGGTTCATGCTGACATTATCCAGTGGGTCTTCCCAACCAGAAACCTCAGAGTCATCCTCTGCTCCTCTCTCCTCCTAGGAATCCATTCACATATAATCCACCACCAGCCCTGCCAATGGTATCTAAGAAACATATCTTAAATCTAGCCTTTCTCTTCTCTACCCCTATGGCTACGATCTGGGTCCAGGACTTAAGCATCTTTTGTCAGAATGATTGCAGTTTCTTCTCTTTAACTAAGGCTCCTTTACTGAGACCTTTTCCAATCTGGACCCCAACTCACCGAGGATACTTTCTTCTGCCACAACATCCTACTAGTCTTGCGCTTCAGATACTGCAGGTTCTCCCCAAATGATATGGCTTTTCATGACTCTAAGTCTTTCGCATGCTGTTCTCTCTAATTCAAATGCCCTTCTTCTATTTCAGCACTGGGAAAACTCCTATTCACCTGTCAAAACCTCAACCATGTACCACTTCCTCTGTGAGTTCCCTGAATGCTTGCTATTCTCCCTGTGCTCTGGCTGCACTTACTTATACATCTGGCTCACACAAACTGAGATGTTCTAGAATTTGTCTGTTTATATCTTTTTCTTTCACCAGAGACAACACCTTTTTCACATTTCTCTATTCCACCCTGGTACACTGTGTAGTCCATAGTATATGTTAAATACAGGATTGTTGACCAAATGGATAAAAAACTCGGACAGATTGAAAACTTGAAGGAATGAATTTGGAAAAAGCAATGGAGTCTGACATAGTATCCTGTGTGTGTGCACATACTTTCTGTTCACAAACCTATGGTATATGTTTCTAGATGCATGTTCTCTGCCAGAACATATCACATATGTACACACCACACACACATACATGATACATGCTACACACATTGACACCAATGGCTGGCTCACATTGCCTATACTTGGTACACACACACACACACACACACACACACACACATTCTTGCAAATGGTATTAGATTCTCTTGACATTGACTTAATAAATCAGGAACACCTGTTAGTGCTTAGAGGTCCACGTTTTTGAACACAATCATGCTGCAGAAAATGTTGCTCTATAGGTAAGACATGCTAACAACAATCACAAGCTTGTGGGTGGCATCTTTTAAGTCCCACCCCTAGGGAGAAAGCAGGTGGTCTAGGGAGAGGGAGAGTGGGGCTGCAGCTATTTCAAAGTGTTCGTGAAAGCTGCTCAGTAAGAAATAAAAGAAAATGCCTCTGCCAGCATCGCTGCCACCCACTGACTAGAACATAAGATTTCTTTAACACCTTAGCAGACATCCTCCAAGCAGGAATCACACTGTCTTACTGTCCCACACTGAGGTATAAATCACTGACATAAGGTTTTTGCCCAGAGCAGGGCTTTTCTAATGAGGATGGAGACTCATGTTGACAATCCTGAGTACATGCCCGGCCCTGTGCTAGGTCCTAGCTGTTACCTTCCTTAATCATTGTGGCTACCTGGGGAGAAAGCCATTACTGTTCCCACTATGCAGATAATAAAACAGAGGCTCAGAGAGAGAGTAGGGCACTTGTCTGACATTACATGTCCTGGTAGAACAAGGATTCAAACCCAAGTCAATGTGATGCTAGCGGTCAGTTTTCTACCTTACCTGCCAAATCAGAAAGATGGAAGGGAGCCCAAGTGACTTAAGGTCAAACATCTTTCTCTGTGATTTTGCCAAAAGTTGTCTATACTCTTAACACTCTCTTACATCTAGTGGTTTGTGTGCCAACCTCACAATGTTCCATATCTGGAAACATGCTTTTCCTTTCTTCCTACCCTTCCCTGGAGTTGCCTCTCTAGTTCTGGGGCTTCAAAGCCCATATGGAGTGAATCCCATCAGCCTTCTCTCCTATCAAAATTGTCCTGTGTTTGGAACACATTTTCATGTGTGTAGCTCTGTGTAATGTTAGAGCTATATGGATAAAAGCATAGATACCCAAGTCAGGGGAGTGTTGGTCAAGTTATAGCTGAAATATGGTGTTTTCAACTTGTTAAATTCTAGACAATGCATTCTGCAAGGAACATTGTCCAGACAAGGGAAACAGGGTAGAACAGGGTCTAGGAAAAAAGCCATATGAGGAACATTTGAAGGAATCAAAAATATTCAGCCTGGAGAGATTTACTTGCAAATATTTGAGCAGCTCCAAGCCGGACGAGAATAGAAGTTAAGGAGAGAAAGATTGCTGATCATTGTATTAATAAAAGGATGGAAAACAATTTATGCCATCAATTAGTGGCCTTCATATGTACAACATTTATTGAGAATTTACTGTCCTCAATCCTTAGCACTAGAGTCTATAAGAGATGATTTCATTAGGTGGTAGGCAGCTGCCAGTCCCAGGAAGAACCCAAGCAAGGGTTGAAGGGCTACTTGTCATGGGCCACATTAAGGGGATTCCGGTACCAAATGGATGACTGGGAAAGATGAGTTCTAGTGTACTGCAATTCAGATTTCTAAAGCTCCCATAGGGACAGTCATCTCTTTTGTACCATCCAGAATACCTAATGCAGGAGACTCCATGCTCTAATTGTTGACAGGTTGATTGGCTAATGCAGCAAATGACTGTACTGTTCACTAGCAACATAGGGTGTGCAGTGGGGTGACCAAGCTAGTAGCTGTTTCTCGTGCCCCAAGATAACTAAATGAGAAGAGGGCTGGAATCAACACAAAATGGATTTGGCTGCATTAATGTGCTGACCCACAGGCAGCTGATAGCTGAAATGAGCAAAAGAAGAAACATTGCTTCTCTGTCCCAGGTGGTGCCCTGAAACCTCCTAGGTACCCAGTTATACAGGACAGTAATCACAGGGTGCTCACTAGACATGGCCCTAGGCTACATAATTAGAGTTGGACAGAATCACTTAAATTTCTCTGGAAACTGCTGGACTTCCTTATCTAACTGACTTCCCTGTCTCCTAACCTTGTGGCCTCCTTCTCTTGGCCATATCTCTGGGCTGCTCCTGATAGTTTCCCTGTGAACTGGGGAATGGCACTGACTGTGTCTATTTCTCTGCTCTTTGCGTCTTAGGCCGAACCTGTCATCCACTTATCAGGATGATATTTAACCTCACTGTCCTCAGCACAGAAATATTGTTCCGGAAAAAAGAACAATGCTGGGTACCAGGTATTGGGCTAGTTGGAGTATACAACTCATTTTCAGCCCCCCAAAAATCTTTTCTGCAGATGAGAATCTAAGAAGTTAGGAAACTTGCCAAAAATGCACAGCAAGCAAGTGGCAGATAAATCTGGATTTTTAAAAAATTTCTTACTCCAAATCCTATGCTCTTCCTAATCAATGAGAAAAGGGCTAGCATTGAGCAGGAGCCTCCCTCCCACCCTCTCATCCTTCCCCAGACCCCGTTGCCTGGGTTGAGAGGACATGCTGTCTTCCCAATGGGTGATTTCCAGATGTGCCTTCCCTTTGCTTTGAGCCAAGAACTACTCTAAGGGACTGCTTAAAGTGCAACCATTTAAAGCACTTTCCCTATCCTGGCCAGGTTTATTTCATTCAACTTGACACAGGCAAGAAGGACCACCCAGCTTGGACAACTGCACTGCCAATTTCTTCTTGATCTGAGAGCAGCGGCACAAGGGAATCCGTGAACAAGCTTTGCAGCTGAATGAGAAAATCCACCTTGTGAATATCTTTCACATCTCTCGGAGGTCATTGTTTCTAGACTATAGTAAGTGCTCAATGAAGAGGTGGTGGATGACTAAATGTATATCTGGAGACTTGAGTTCCTTATCTTTCAAATGATGGGGATAACTGTATCCTCCTGGCAGGTGGTGAGTACTAAATCAGCAAGTTCATTTTATTTTTGATAAGTAATATTTATTTAGTACATCTTGATAATATTATTCTCTCTCCACCCCACTCCTTCAGGCTTCCTTCACTCTTCTCTTCAGACCATGGCTGGAAGCAGAAAGCTCCTCTCATCGGGAGGTGCAGATTGCTCACTCCAGCCAAGGGGTCATCAGCTGCTCACTCAGGATCTACTGCCCAGAACTCAGATGAAGATTCCACAGCCAAGATGCTGTGATCAGGGTTACCACTGATCACTGGAGACCCATCAGTGCTTTCTCAGACCCTGATGAAAATGGTTCATGTCTGATGCCTTCCACTCTTTTTCATTCCCTAATCTACTTGGCCCCACATCTGATTTGATCTGATACAGACACAATAGAGAGCACCCTCAAACCTAGAGAGCATAGCTGCCCAGCCATAAGACCATGTGGTAACATTAATAGGATCCATCTTGTTGAGTGTGTCCAGTATTCTTATCAATATTAAAGCTAGGGGAATCATTCCACAACATCCCACAGACACAAGCTTACAATGTCTTATAGAGTGAAGACATTCATCCTAAGAGGCTTGAGGCTTCGCTGTCCAACCTGTAACAAGGTCTTATCTTGTAAATGTCCAGAGGACCAGAGAAGGGTTAGTTACACTGCAGAGCCCTGGGATTAGTAGGTAGTGCATTCCATGTTGGTGAAGCAACAGATCTATGGCTGGTTTTAGCTAAGAATGTCATGGTCAAGGGGTGAATTTTCCCTACTTACCCACCTCCCTTGGCTGCCCTGTGAACACACTTAAGTGCATGGGCTGACATGTTGCTTTCTGTTAGGCCTGCCTTATTTCAGAAAATCTATAGATTTTTCTGAAAATCCACAGAAAAGTTTGGAGGTGGGGGAACTTAAAAAGGACCATCATTTTTACTAATTTATTTATTCAGCTAATAAATTTATCAGGGATGACATTTTTAGTTAATGAGTTTATTATAATGTGCTCAGTATTTGTCGTTATTTTAACTTATTTAACTTGTACTATGACCCTGTGAGATTAATATTATCACTATTTTACAAATGAAAAAGACTGAGGCTCAGACATTATATGTAAATTGCTTGGTTTCACAAATGTAGAATATGGAAGAGCCAGCATTCAAATTTTTGTCTTTTCTGTTCTGAATATATTATCTTTTATTATTTTTTTCCACTAAAACCAGTGCCTTTCTTCAAACACAACTTCATAACAGTAATGACTATTATGGGAAATTACCTTTAGTTACTAATAACTTTTTTTAAAAAGATCTTTTATTTTCCAAGTTCCCATGAGCATTTTTCCATATGGGTATGCATTTTAATATAGTTATAGTCATTACATAGAAATGCTTTTGTGTTCTGTTCTCTTGACTTAATATTATATGATATGCTTTTCTTGATATTGCTAAATAATCTTTAAATTTTTCATTTATAAGATGGCATAATAATCCATTGGGTTAATTTCTCATAATTTACTAAAACATTCTCCTATTATGAGCCAGTTGCTTTTCTTACCTTTTGCTATTATGAATAACACTGCACTGGAGATGTTCATACAGATATTTTCTCCCAAGACAGTGTTTTGTAGGGGAAGAAACAGGTAATTGGAATCAGACAGACTGGGTTTAAATGCAAAGTCTCCCTCATAATGAGGGTAAAGCATCAGATAAGTCACTTGGCCATTGT
Source organism: Tarsius wallacei (assembly GCA_963574415.1). NCBI lineage: Eukaryota > Metazoa > Chordata > Mammalia > Primates > Tarsiidae > Tarsius > Tarsius wallacei. The sequence goes on along the minus strand of CAUYQG010300362.1, from coordinate 27,543 downwards.
TCTAATTTCCTCATATATAAAATGGGAACAAGAAGATGTATCAAAGGCTTGGCATGCAGAAATAGTAGCAGAATGGCTTGTCTCGTTCATGATAGATATGCAATAAATTTTAGCCCCACTCTTCTCTTTGGAAAACTCCATGAGTAGAATGTCAGAGTGCATACTTTTATGAAGTTTTGATACCTACTGCGAAATTTTCTTTTCGAAGAGATTAGGACAAATTATGCTGTTGCCAGCAATGTAAGAAAGTACTATTTAGCCACAAACTCACAAGCAGTCTGTTTTGTTTATTTTTTTGTTTGGTGTCCACAATTTTGAAAGGGTAGCCGATGGAATAAAAATCAGCCCTGTGCTCTTTACTTGTGAAGATGCTAGGCTAGACTACATGGTCACAAAAATGAGTCACAAAGCTTTTGAAGGGCAGAAACTGATTAGTGGCCAGCAAAAGCTTATACATAAGCTCTATCTGACTAATCAAATCCCCTTGAACCCAGTGACTGATGGGATATAAAGAATCTATTCTTGACAGGAAACATTATCTGACCTGAGCATGGGTGCCTGGTAGACATTGCAAAACCTTCCTAACTGATGATTTTTTTTCCAAAGGAAGACTTGTCATCTGATAAGGAGGCTTAACAAGATCCTCTCCCAAATTGGATTTGACATATGCCTGGCACTTGGGCAGCTGAGCCCTCCCTCCACAGCCAGCTCTCTGCAGCTACAGCCCAGGGCAGCGGGGCTTTGTCCTGCCTGCTGCTGACACAGCTGCTAATCCCAGGCTAATGAGCAATCTTGAGGCAGAAGCAGCAGTGAAGCTGGGGGGAGTGGGAGGGACAGCGGGCAACTAGAGTTGCTGAACCACAGGCTGGGAGAGGTTGTTTCCTAGGGCAACCAAGAGAATACAGTCTTCCCAGAGCTGTTCCTGGATTTGACTTGGGCCATTGCTCTGGGTCCCTATCTGAAACTGGGCTGTGCCTTTGAAAGGATGCCAGAAAAAGAAAGAAATAATTGCTGAGATCGACTTGATGACCATGTTCATTTGTTCAGCCTGTTATCTCACCTGATAGCATAGACAAGACTGGGGACTGTCTTCTTAGGACTTCTCTACAAGGTTGCTCTAGATTTTCATTCAATTTGTTCTGATTTTGCTCAAGAAAAAGATTGGAAGGAAGGGGTACATTGGAGGTGATTTGTCTTGGATATTATATTTATCCAGGACTAGATCTGAAAATGTCGAGCCAAAATGTGAATTTTAGAAATACTATCCCACCCATCACACACACACACACACACACACACATACACACACACACGCGCGCACACACATACACACATTGATACATATACTTAGTTACAATATTTATGCAATATCAGGCTAGATTGATGGATTGAAAAATTCCTTTCAGTGTTACAAGACCTGTACTCATGTCCAACCCATGACTTCTCTTGGCCTTGGGCAAGTCACTAATGCATCCAATTTTTTTTCTCAACTTAAAAAATGAGAGAAAGAGTACATAAAGGAGCAAGTACCCAAGAAGGAAGACTCAGTGGCCAGTGCACACATGAAAAGATGCAGATTTATACAACAGTGAAATTCCATTTGAAACCTGTCAGATGGCATATGTGAGGTACATGTGTTTGTGAGTATATAACATTGCCAAGTATTGGAAAGGATGTTGATCAACAGGAACTCTCATTCATTCTTGATGAAAATGTAAATTGGCAAAAACTACTTTTTTGTAGTCATCTAAGTGAATAGTGATAAGATAAAGGTAGATGATTTTCATATCCTAAGATCTAGAAATTTTACATTGAACTTTGCTCTGGAACATATATCTACGTAGGAGACATGCACAGGCCTGAACGTTTTGGCATTATTTGTTCATATGAAAAATTACTAACAACCTAAGTGGCCATCAACAGCAGAATGCAAACAGTAGATTTTAGTATCTTCCTTCCACGGGATATTACAGAGCAGTGAAAATGAATGAACATAATGTCAACTGGGTGATCCTCAAAAAACAGAGTTGCACAGAATACAAAATAACAAGCTGCAGAGGTTGTCAGAAAGAATAAAAAGAGAATACTCAATTATACATTGTTCACAAGAAATCCACTTGAAGAGGTTGAGAGGTTGATAATAAGCAAAATAAGTTGAAAGTAAAAAAGGATGGGGAAAGCTATTCTAGACAAACACTAACCATAAACAAGATGAAAGACTAAAACAACATCAGACAAAATAGATTTCAAAATAAGGAGTAGTAGAGATAAGAAAAAGAGCATATTTTAATATATAACGGTCAGGAAGACATAATTATAAATGAATATGCACTTAACAGGGTTTCAAAATATATTAATGAAAAACTAACAGAACTAAAAGGAGAAATAGACATTCACAATTTTAGCTGAAGATTTTAACACCCCTTAGTCATTGATAAAACAGCTGCACAAAAAATCAGCAATGGTATAGAATAAATGAATAATATGATGAAATGCCTCAACCTAATGGACACTTACAGAACACTAGGAATACCTCCAACTATGTAAAAATATGCATAAACAGGATATTTATTGTGGCATGATTTGAAATTTCAAAAAAATTGAAAACTGCCTAAAAGTTCAAGTAGAAAAGACTGGTTGAATAAGCAACAGTACGTTCGCACAATGTGCTGGATTCTCTCATTCATATTTTTTGAAAATGAATGAGGAAGGTCTTTATAACTTAACATAGAGTGATTTCAGAGAGATATTTTTAAGGGAAAAAAGCCAAGTGCAAACAAGTGTGTATATAAGAAAAAGAGTAATAAGAAAACACGTATATCTGCTTATCATTACAAAAAGAAACATAGGGCGAATAAACTAGAAGATAGTACAACTGGATACCTACAAGGTATATATACAAGGTAGAAGAATAGAATAGAAAGAAAAGGCATGACAAATAACAATTTTCTAATTATATCTTTTCAAATGTTTGGCTTTTGAATGCATGTTAAGAGTAAAATGTCAATATAGCTCAAAATTTAAATTAAAGCAAAAAATATAAAGAATAAAGAAATCTAAAACTGAAAGCAAACTGACAGATGAATCTAATTATATTTCAAGTTAATACCATAACTAGCCTGAAGGAATCAAGATATAACTCCTTCAAGTACCTTATGAACACAGTGGGTAAATACCTTTAGTTTAGAGCAGGGTGAAGTTGTGGCAGGAGAAAATTTAAAATAATTACTAAATTCCTTGTAGTAGGTTTACTTATCATAGTGTCTGAGTGAAGCAATTCTGAATCTATTTTATGTGCATTATAGAACTGAACAAAAGAGTAAATGTGTGGATGACATTGGGGGCCAGCATTCTTATTGTAAAAGAAGAAATGCAAACATGCAATATGGACTGGGAAGCCATGGAATAATACTATGGAGGATGATTGGAATTTAAGCTATTTCTAAATATGTATTTATGTGTGTATGTTTAAGTGAACATACATGTGTGTGCATGCGTGTATGCATATGTAGGTCTGTTTGCTTGTGTATTTATGGACATATGTATGGACGTGTATACATACATACATGTAATTTCCTAGCTCTGTCTGTTGAAAGGGTCGAGAAGCAAATATACTTCAGGAATAGTAAGTATAACTAGCACCGATAATTTTGTCTTTAGTACCATTCCTCACAAAAAGGAACCAGAGCCTCGCAGAGTAGTGGTTTATCCACGTCTGGAGCTGTCTAAAAGATAGGCCCGAATATCTTGCTATGCAAAAAAATAAGAGAGTTCTTTTAAAAAACAGTAGGAATATGTCACAAGAACACAGGAACCAGCTTTAAGGAGTTCCAACGGATCAAATGAGAAAAATTGAACAACAAAATAATTAAGGACATTAATGAATGATAAATCATGGAAAAATAAAAATTCGTAAATCAATAATCATAATAAATTAGGTAGGTAGATCAATAGATTAGATAGATAGATAGCTCATACATACATACATACATACATACATACATACATACATACATAGGAAGAGAGGCTTCTTGTTTACATAAGAATGCCGAGGGCCAACTATCTAATATGGAGGAGTGCTGAGTTTGGAAATCATCATTTCACAACCAACGTGTTGTAGATGGTTTAGACAAGAATCATCAATGGATACTAAATCTAGGGAGGGGTAATTTTATGAGAGAATAATATTTGCATGATTTTAAGTGGCTCCCATGCACTTAATATAATTAGCTGAAAAAAGAAAAAAATAACTATACACTGAAAAAAATTGGCAACACCTTGATTGAATGATAAAATTAACATCAGCAATGAGAGAAGATAGACATTGTGTATCTCCAGATGTGATATTCTAAGATAGTTTATGACCTGAATCTAATCACAAGGAAACATTAGATAACCCAAAATGCATAACTTTCTATAAATGGCAGAAAAGATGTACTTTTCAAAAACGTTATTGTCATAAAAGACAAGGAAAGACTGGAAACATTTTAGATTATCTAAGGCTAAAGAAACTTGACAACTAGACAGAATCCTATACCATAGCAGAAAAAGACATTATAAGGGATATTATTAGGTAAACTAACAGAAATAGAATATGGGTGGTATACGAGCATAAATGTAAATGTATGAATTTGATCATTGCAGTGGTTATGTATCAAAGTATTTCTATCCCTAGAATACACATTAAAGCATTTAGCGGTAAACGTCCTCAATATATGTAAATTACCCTCAAATGTTTCCACACACACACATACATACAGTGGGAGAGAGCGAGAGAGAAATATTAGCAAAGGTGAATCTGTACAAATAATATTTAGTGTTTTTGTGTTATCTTGCTTTTATAACTCTGTCATTATTTATATTTGTAATTATTAATTAATACCCAAATAAATAAGATAATCCAGTGCTAAGAAGAAAAATAATGTTAGGTTTAAGTGTTCACATTAGAAAGAAAGGTGTAAAATTCATGACCTAAGTTTCCACCATAGAGGCCAGAAAGAAAAATAAGTCAATTAAATCTAAAGTAGGTAGGTAGACAGAAATAAGAAAGGACAGATACTTTAAAAGATTAAAATAGGGCCAGGCTCGGTGGCTCAGCCTGTAATCCCAGCACTTTGGGAGGCCAAGGCAAGTGGACTGCCTGAGCCCTGGGTTCAAGACCCACCTGGGCAACTTGGCGAGACCTTGTCTCTACAATAAATAAAAAAAATTAACCGGGTGTGTTAGCATGCACCTGTAGTTCCAGCAAATTGGAAGGCTGAGGCGGAAGGATCGCCGGACCCCAGCAGATCGAGGCTGCGGTGGCTGGGAGTGTACCGCTGCACTCCAGTCTGGGTGACAGAGTGAGACACCGATTAAAAAAAAAAAAGATTAAAATAGAAAAACAAGAAAGCCAGCAATTGGTCTTTTAAAAAAGATTAGTATACTTGATAAGCTTCTACTTAGACTAGAAAAAAAAGAGAAAAAAACACTAATTACTCATAATTTCATAACAGGAATTAAGGAGCAAATATCCCTATGGATCCTGCAGAATTTAAAAAGACAGAAAGGAAATAGTATGAAAAACATCATGCCAACAAATTCTGTAATTCGGATGAAACGAGACAATCTCTTGAATAACTCAACTGCCCCCAAAACCAATATTGACACAACATGATATATAAATTCTGAAAAACTCTATACCTATGAAATATTTTGAATTTTTGTATTTGCAAACTATGCATCTAGACAAAGAACTAATATCCAGAATCTCTAAGGAACTTAAACAAATTGACAAGAAAAAAAGACAAAAAACAAATAACCTCATTAAAAAGTAGGCAAAGGACATGAACAGATACTTCACAAAAGAAGACATACAAGTGGCTAACAAACATATGAGAAAATACTCAACATCACTAATCATCAGAGAAATGCAAATCAAAACCACAGTGAGATACCACCTCACATCAGTTAAAAAAGCTATCATTACAAAGTAAAAAACAGCCATTGCTTTGTTAAACCCTGCTGTCTCCATGTGGCTCTTGGAGCTATAGCCACCATGTTTTCTTAGCTTTGGGCCCCTCCCCTACCTTGGTGAGGTGAATCTCCTCTCTCTCTCGTTCTCTCTCTCTTATTTACTTTCTAAATAAACTGCCTGAAAGCTTTAGGAAAAAAAAGTAAAAAACAAAATAAAAGATATTGACTATGTTGGTTAGGTTGTAGAGAAAAGGATACGCTCATGCAGTGTTGGTGAGACTGTAAACTAGTTCAGCCCCTGTGGAAAGCAGTTGGAAGGTTTCTCAAAGAACTGAAAATAGTTTTACCATTCAACCCAGCAGTCACCACTGATTATATACCCAAAGGAGCAAAATTGTTCTACCAAAAAGATACCTGCACTTGCATGTTTATTGCAGCACTATTCACAACAGCAAATACATGGAACCAATCCAAGTGCCTATCATTGGTGGACTAGATAAAGAAAATGTGGTGCATACATGCCACGGAATACTATGCAACTATCAAAAAGAGTGAAATCGTGTCCTTTGCAGCAACATGGACACAGCTGAAGGTCATTATTCTAAATAAATTAATGGAGAAACAGAAAACTGAACACCAAATGTTCTTACTTTTGGGAGCTAAACACTGTGTACACAAGGACATAAAGATGGGAACAACAGACACTAGGAGACTTCTAAAGAGGGGAGGAAGAGAGGAGGAAAGAGGCTAAAAAACTACCTATTGGGTTCCATGTTCATTATTTGGATGATGGATTCAACAGAAGCCCAAACCTCACCATCACACAATATATCCACATAACAAAACTGCACATATACCCCTTGAATCTAAAATTTTTTAAAAGAAATTGAAATTTTAAATTAAAACATTTCAACAAATAAATTCTAGGTCCCAGTGGTTTCACAGGTGAATTCTAGCAAACATATAAGAAAGAAGTTTTACACAGATTCTTCCAGAAAACAGAGGAAGTAGAAATATGCCTTAACCCATTTTATGAGTTGAACTTTGATATCAAATCATGACAGAGAGACATTACAGGAAAAGAAAATATTCCTCACCAACATAGATATACTAAAAATCCTTAAAACATTACTAAATTTGCAGAAATATATTAAAAGAATATGAATTAAAGTTTACCCCATGTTTGGTTAATCATTCAAACATTAATCAATGTAATCCGTGTAATTAGTATACTAAAGTAGAAAAAACATATAATCATCTTAATAAGTGGAAAAAAGGTATTGAACAATATCCAACACTCATAAATGCCAGTGATTCTTAGCAAACTAGCATAGCCATCCTCTAACAAACTAGAATCAGTCTGATAAAGAACTTCTACAAGGCACCTGTTGCTAATATTTGATGGTGAAACCCTGAATGCTTTTCCCCTAAGATCAGAAAAACAGGCCAGAATGTTGAACTTTTTAATTCAATATTGTATGATGACTCTAACCTGTTCAAAAATGCAAGAAAATTAAAAGCATGAAGATTCAAAAGGAAGAATTTGTTTATATAAATAAAATTTTTATTAAATTAATTCAAATTCACAAACAGTATTGTGTTTTGTAAGAAAAGCCTGAGGAATGAACAAAGAAAACTCCTGGAACTTTTAAAATAAATTTAGCAATATCTCAGGATATCAGATACATAAGGAAAATCAATTTAATTTCCATATATTGACAAAAAAATGAGAAAATATAATCAAAATTTTATTCACAGTATTATAAAAATATAAACTACTTGATAAATTTTTTAAAATGTTTAAATTTTGGGGTACAATTTGGGGTTAGATATACAAATATTCATTGGGCAGGTACCCTTGTTGATGAGGTGTGCACCCCCTACCCCAGGTAGATTTCAACTACTGTCAATCCCACTTCCCCGTCCCCCCTCCCCTTGCAGTTTCCCGTTTTTCTTATAGTTTTACAGTAGTTGTTCAAGGTCCACTTATGAGTGAGAACATGTGATACTCAGATCTTTGTTTCTGTGAAAGATCACTCAGTATTATAAACTCTAATTCCATCCAGGTTGTTGCAAACTTCATGATTTTGTTCTTATCTATGGTTTTGTAATATTCCATTGTGTATATGTACCACATTTTTTTATCCAATTCTCTTTTGATGGGCAGCATGGTTGGTTCCATGTTCTTGCTATTGTGAACAATGTTGCAATAAACATTCATGTGCAGGTATCTTTTTTATAGGGTGATTTGAGTTCTGATGATAAATTTTTAAAAAGATATGTAAATTCTCTATATTGGAAACTACAAAATGTTGCTGAGAAAAGTTAAAGAAGACCTAAATAAAGAAGAAGTATATTGTATTTGTGGGTTGGAAAATTTAATGTTGTTAAGATGTCAGATTTTCCCACAATGATCCATCGTTCAACATGGTTCAAATAATAACTCCATAAGGCTTTTTAAGAATAGAAATAGATAAGATCATTCTAAAATTTATATGGAAATGCATATGACCTAAAATAGCCAAAACAATCTTGAAAAAGAAGAACAAAGCTGGAGGACTCAAACTACTTGACTTCAAGACTTAACATAAAGCTACGGTAATTAAGGCAGTTTGATATTGGCATAAAGATAGACACATCAATCAATGTGCCAGACCAAAGAGTACATAAATAGATGCACATGTTTGTGGTGAATTAATTTTTGACAAAAGCAGCAAAGTAACTCAAAGGAAAAGGAAAGTCTTTTCAACAAATTGTGCTGAAACAAGAAGATATCTATGTGGGGGAAAAACATGAGCCCAGTCTCTGACCTTACACCACACCACATTTAATTAGAGCTGGATCTTGTATCTAAATATAGAAGCTAAAATGATCAGGCTTTAAGAAGAAAACAGAAGAATATCTTCACAGGACAGACAAAAATTTCTAAGACAAAACTCAGAAAACATTGACAAAATTAAAAAGACATGATAAATTAGACTTCATAAACATTGTAACAAGCAAAACTCAAGTCAAAAAAGATATATTTCCAAAACATATTTCTGATGGAGAGCTTTATATATTCAGAATATTTTAAAAAAACCCTTTCAACTCAATGATAAAATGACAACTCAATAAAAATGAGCAAAAGTCTTGAACAATGAAATACCACTTCACAATCATGGTTGGGAGGATTTGAAGCAACTGAAATGCTCTTCCACCTGGAGAGAATATAAACAAGCACAGCCATCTTGGAAACACAGTTTGGTAATTTCTTACAAAGTTAAAATGCATCTGCCCTTTGGCCCAGCAATTCCACTCCTTAATCCAAGAGAAATGCAAACACATGTCTATAAAAAATACTGTTTAAAAATTATTTTTAGCAACTTTATTCACAATTTCCAAGAACTGGAAACAGTCCAAATGTTTGTGAACAGGAAAATAAAGAAACGCATTGTGCTGTAGTCATACAATGGGATACTATTAGCAATAGATAGCAAACATCTATTGATACATAGAACAACATGAATATATCTCAGAGATAGAATGCTGAATCGTTTCCCCCTCAAAGGGACAAGAATGACTATATACTATATGCGCCTATTCATATAAAATTGTAGGAAAATATAATCTTAGGTGAGAAGATTAAAGCCATAGTTTTCTGGGGTTTGTGTGGGTGAGAGGTGGACTTTGGGCAAAGGAGGACATTTTCTGTAGAGATGATTGTTCTATATCTTGATATGGCTAGGGATACATGACTTATCTATTATTAAAAAGCAGACAGTTGATATTTGCATCTAAATGTTTGTAAATGTGTTTGAAAGTAGAACTATTAAACTAATTATTGAGTGATGGGAAGTTAGGTGTGGTGGTGGCGGTGGTATAGGTGAATCAAGAATGACTGAATGCTTATAATTCCCGGAGCTGGATGATACATGGAAACTCATTATACTATTCTTGCATACATTTGAACTTTTCCATAATAAAACACTTTCCTTTAAAAAAGCGAGCTGCAGGATATATACAACATGGTACCATCTATACAAAGTTTGAAAACATGTACATAGAAATATATATCATTTGTAGGTATACATTTCTGTAATAAATGTTAAAAAAAAATAGCTGTGGAAATTAAAAACACCAGATTTGAGATTACTTGTTACTCTTGGCAAAAGGAAGGATTCAAAGGCCTTTAAAATAGTTTATGTAATCATTAAATTATGCTTTGTACAGTTTGAGCCTAACATATTTCACTAGAAGTGTAATAATCATCTAGGACCCTTGGCACCAGTTTGATGTTGAGAGATCATAGTATGTTTGTGTGTTTGTTGTCATGGAAGATAGAATCATAATCCCTGTCCTGCTCACCTTTCATATGAGCACTCGATAAAATGGTAAGCAAAAAAGTACTGTGTAATTTGTAAAGCATAATCAAATGCAGAGACTTTTAAGCAAAGACAGAGGGACTTCTAGACCTCTAAAGCCCTAAGCACTATTTTAGCAACTCTGAATTACCAGCATATAGGCTTCTTAAAGGAGGGACTTTGCCTTGTATGTCTATGTGTCTCTAGTACTTAAAACAATACCTGGCACACATGGGATGCTCAACAGCTATTTATGGAAAGAATGGATGGACCTCCATGCTCACACCTATGAAAGGCCTTGGGGGACATCTAGGAAATGCTAGGATTGTTTTAATAAGTAATAACAAGAGCTGATGTGAATTAAGTTTTAGGTGTCTTATAATGACTTTGTCAGAGTTAAATCATTTAATCTGATAAAACTAGGGACAAATAATTTAGATTACTTATCTGAGGTCACACAACCAGTACTAGGGAATTTTCTCCATACCACTTATATTTGACTACAAGACTCCATGGCTTCTTATGATCAAGTTGGGATGCAAGCCCAGGCAGTGGGGGCAACCCTGGATCCCCACATGATACTGAGATGCCTGGAAGCATCAAAGATCCCAGAAGAATTCACTTAAAGGGAAGATATTTCAGTTGAAGCAAGAGGCAGTCAGAAGAGACAACCAGAACAGATGGCCTTGGTTTCTGGAAGCCTTCGATCCTCTCACAGATAAATATCCCTTTGCCTGAGAGCTTCTCTTCTGTGAGTCCTGTGTTCCTGTCTGTGTTGAGGTGTCTCTTAAAAGCTCTCAGCCATCCTGGAAGACTGGAAGCTCCTCTGGGCTGAGGATGACAAAGTCTAGAGATGACTGCTCTGGATAAATAGAGCCTGCCCTGCTCTAGTTGCCAAGCAGAATGAATACAATGTGTTTTAATAATGAATGAGTGATTAATAGCAACTGCTTTGGAGAATTATGATGTGACGAACCTTACCGTGCCATGGAGCTGGGTATAAATGATGCTGGAATGCATAATCGTGACGTTAGCATCTGTTACAAACTGCATTATAAACCAGGCTCCATAATGCAGCTTATCCACACCTCCCTGACATGTTATTATAACACCTCTCTTGAGAATGGACTGGGGGGAAATATAATATCTATTAATCACCAGTTGATAAAAAAGAAGAATGTTAAATTAAGGTAATGATACACATGCCTTCTCCCTCTTTCTGATGTTGCTTTCAAGTCTGCTCTTTGGTGGTCTGCAGGGACAGTGTGTTTTCTGTTCAAGAGTGAGAGAATGTAGTCTAGTCAGAGGAGATTGCCTTGCAAAGCAGGTAGCAAGTATCTGGTAATTTGGATTCATTAGCAAATATCTTGGGAACTTCCATTGCTTTCCTAGTAAAATCCAGACCCCTCACTAGGCATGCCCCTGTGATTAGGCCCCTGTATGCTCTGTTAGCCATATAAAGCACGCATCCTACCTCTCAGTTTGTACGACAAGTCACACTAAACTACTTGTAGCCCCCAGAATGTGATGACTTCTTTTCTGAATGTAGCTGCTGCTCCTTCTTCTGCCAGGCTAATCTCCTGCTCGTTTTCCAAAGTCCTCTAAATCTTAGTTTCATGTCACTCCCTCCACCAAACTTTCTTACTTTCCCTCACCCTGCTTTTTGCCATCAGAGCATGTATCACACGGTAGGTATGGATATCACTTATTTGTCATCTCTGTCAACTGAGAACCCTTGGAGTCTGCCCTATCAATATCTGCATTCTCAGAAACCAGCCCTAGATGGGGCAGAGGGTAGGAGTTTCATAAAAGAAGGAATGAGTGCTCAGATGACAGAGGTCAAACTTCCAGTAGCATTTAGTGCAGTTGATATACAATCTCATCCTAATAGGACTAATTCATTCTACACATAGTTAGTGAACACCTACTATGTTTTGTTTGAGGTGTTGAGAATAGAGAAGCAATCAAAGCTATCTGAGCCCTTACTTTTGTGGAGCTGGCATTTCGTTAGGGGACTTTTCTGTTAAGATGCATCATCAGCCTGTGAACAGTTTGTCTCCAGTGCCCATCCCTTGGTACATTCCCCCTCATCCTTCGATTCAGCTCAAGTGCCATAAGCTTTAGAAAACCTTCCATCCCTGTCCTGGGCAAAGCTATGGTATTAACCTGACTCTAAGATGCACACTTTCCCACATTTTACTGTTGTTGTCGTTGTTGTTTTTCAGTTGGAAATTTACAACTTGATGTCTGAATGCAATGTGTTCATTTAATGTGGTGGTTTCCTTTTGCTGCAAGCTGTTGTTAAGTCAGTAGGTACCTTACCAGCAAGATGTCTCTTGATTAGGGAAATGAGGAAATACCTGGGGGCTGTGCTTCCATGTGCTTTGTTTGCACAGTGATGGGTGCTCACCTCATTGTGTCTGGTCACATATCTTTCTCCCTCACTGGACTGTGAATTCCTCAAGGGCAACCATGTCTAATTCAACCTCAATTTTTCTTCAGCTCCAAACCAGTAAGTACTCGTTTCTCTTGAGGACTAAAGCAATGCATGACATCATGGAGAAAAGCGCTCCTGCTCTCCATATGATCAGATCTGGTAACTTCTATTTCCTGTTTATTCTTTCAAGTTCGCTTCCAGAACCACCTGGTCCGTAGTGGGCAGCTGAACACAGGTCCACCACATGTTAATAGGGTGATCTGGCATGTTAATTCTCAGACCTCAGTTTCCCAACCTGTAAAATGGAACTAGAAATACAGTTTGGGGGAAGATAAAATGAGATACACACTACATTAATTTATTAGAACTGCCATGACAAAGTACAGTCAATTCTTTATAGCCATGAATTTCACATCTGTGGTTTCCACAAATGTGGATTCAGCCAACCATGAATAAAAAATATTTGGGGGGAAAAAAACCCCAAACAATAAAAACTAATAAGACAAGATTTCAAAATAATACAAGTAAGCAATATAGCATAACAATTAATTACATAGCGGTTATTTTATTGGACATTATAAGTAATCTAAAGATGATTTAAAGTATATGGTTTTGCATAGCTTATGTGCAAAAATTTTATCATTTTATATAAGGGACTTGATCATCTATGTACCACAAACTAGGTGGCTTAAAAACAACAGAAATTTATTCTGTCACAGTTAAGAAGGCTAGAAGTCCAAAATCGAGGTGCTGACAAGGCCATTCCTCCTCCAAAGCTTTCTAGGGGATTATCCTCCATTGTTTTTTCTGGTTTCCGGTAGCCACTGGAGTTTTTTGGCCTGTAGCAAAAATAACTCTGATCTCCGCCTTGTCTTTAAAGGGCATCCTTTCTTTCTTGTAAGAACATCAGTTATGTTGAATTAGAGCTCATCTATTCAGTTCAACCTCACCTTAGTTTAACTAAGTACATCTGCAATGACCCTATTTCCAAATAAGATCATTCTGAGGTCCTGGGGTTTAGGACTTCAATTTATCTGTTTGGGGTATGTAATTCAACCCACAACACACATGGTGTGTGCTAGGAAGTAATTAATTCTCTTTTCTTCTACCCACTCCACCCCTAATTATGCCAACCTAGCTTATTCTTTCTGCATCCTACTTCTTGACCATGCCTCTCTGGTGTGTACTGCTAGGTATTTTTTTTTTTAAAGAGACTAACCAGGTTGGAGGCTTTTGAAGTTAAAGGGGCAAAAGATGTCTTTATGGCATCTAAAAGACTGCTTGGCATATCCTGAGGGCTCAATATGTATTTATGAATTGGATAATAACAAAGGAGCAGCAAATATTGATCACATTTTCTTCCACACTGTCCTTCTCTCTAAAGTTCTTCCTGTGGGTACTCAGAAGGTATTATCATTCTCATTTCATCTGGTCTCATCCTGAATGAGCTGCCAAGAGAAAATGAGTTTAGAGAGTTTGCATGAGGTCTGTAGTCATTTCTTCCCACCTTAATGCCTATCACCCTGTCCAAGGTCACCATGATCTCTCACTTGGGCAGCTGAAATAGTCTTGCCTCCTTTTAAATCTGTGCTGTGATTAGAGTTTTTTCCAAGACACAAAAATCATGCCTTTGCCATTGCCCCCAGCACAAAATCCAGGTACCTGTGATGGCATATCATTTCTGCTTGATTGGGCCCCCTATCTCTATGGCTCACCCCTCCTGACCTCTATCTTAAGACTGTAACAGCCCTATGAGTTTCTTGCAGTAACTTTAATGGGTTCTGGGCTCTCACCTATAAACTTTATCTCATGCTGGACCTGATATTTTTTCCTCCTCCTGTCTCCTCCTCCTTTCCTGAGATAAGTCCTCTAAGTCTTTCAAGTCACAGTTTAAAAGTCACCTTTTCTGAGAAGCCTTCCCAGATCTACCAAGATTGAGTCAAGTACCCTTACATGTGATTGTTAGGGCTGAAGACTGCGCTGTACCTGGTACTATGCGAGGTGCAAGCCTTGCTGGATAAATATTTGTGGAAAGTTGACTGGATGTTGATGAAAGAGGTTCAGATATTGAGTCAGAAAACTAGGGTTAAAATTCTGGATTTTCTGTTTATTAGTTTTTGACTTTGAGAAAGTCATTCAATTTTTTCTGAGCTTCAATTTGCTCATCTATAGAAGAATAGTAATACAAAATGGCTACAGTGTTGAAATAACATAGACAATGAAACTAGTACAGCACCATACCCACATAGTAGGTGTTTATGAAATATCAGTTTCCTTTCTCACCTCCCACCCTGTACCTTTCCTCTCATGAGCCCGCCCCATCTCTAACCCCCTCCCCTCACATTATCTCTCCTATTTTTTTGTCTTTTTGGTTTGTTGGTTTGTTTGTTTGAGTTGGAGTCTTACTCATTGCCCAGGCTGGATTGAAGTGGCATGCTACAGACCCTGCAGCCTAGACCCACTGGGCTCAGACGATCCTTCCGCCTCAACCTTCCAAGTAGCTGGGATCACAGGCACGCGCCACTATGCCCAGCTAAGTTTTTGATTTATTGTAGAGACGAGGTCTTGCCAAGTTGCCCAGGCAGATCTCAAACCCCTGGACTCAGGCAATCCTCTCACCTCCACCTTCCAAAATGCTGGGATTACAGGCATGCACCACTGTGCCTGGCTCTGCTTCTTTTTTAACTCTGCGTCTCATCCACCACCTTCTCCCCAACTCTTTCTTTGGCTGGCTCCCACCGATCTCATTTTTATGTGATTAAAATCAAGCATTATGGAAAATTAATTAATATTTCAGAGATGAAAGATGCAGCGTCGCCAGTCCTGGCTCTCCACTGAGTACAAACCGCTTACAATAAAACCCACCAGCTTGGCTGTTTGAGAGAAAAAGAATTTATTTATCAACAAGAGGGAATGCTACCCTTTTCATAATACAGCCACCAGCCTGCCTTTGATGGTACTGCCAGCTTTGAAGCTCGGGTGCCTACAAAAAGGCCAAGAGTGGCCTTGCTCTGAGGAGACTGACAGCATGGGTTCCCCTGGTCCAAACCAGTTTGGTCCCCTGTGCCCAGCTGAGGCTCCAAAGCTCTGTTCACCTAGCCTCGTCTTAACCCCCATCCCCTGATGGCCTCCCAGGGCTTAATCACTATTGATAGAAAAAGAGCCCTGAAATAGAAGCCAGAAAACGAGTGGACTGGAAGAATCAAGAAGTTGTCCGGCTTAATAATTCCATTTTATGTATGGAGAAACTAATAACCCAGGAGTGGGACACAAGTTATGAGTTGCTCAAGGACACAACTCCTGGACCACACATAGGACCCTGAATAATCAAGAATATTTTCCTTCAGGACATTTCTTCATTGTTCCTAATATACACAACTGAAGAATCTCTCAGAGCAATCATGACACTGAGCTGTAAACCTTTGGGCATCTTAGAATGAGTATCTCAAAAGCAGGGATTCTGGTTTCTCATTCTTTGCATTTGTAGATCCTAGAACAGTGGTTTGCATGCAGTATGGGGTTTTATATTTATGAAAAGAATGTACTAATGTATGAATTCATTGACACCACAATTTTCTCTATTGTGCTCTCAGATAAAATGGCTTCTATGGAGAAATTCCTATGAGATGAACCTGGACTCATGGATTTTGGAGATAATTTGCAAGATTGAGCTGAAGCACCTTACTTTGAGCAATTGATTCATGATCCCCAGAGTGACTTGTGCTACTGAACCCACACTAGCCGTTAAATTGCAGCATCCTCACTAACCATGTAGCTCTGTGTGGCTCAGTTTCTCCAAGTATCATTCTCATCTGTCCAACATGGACTTTGTGAAAATGATGTTGAAACAAATCCAGTGAGGAATCAGTGTAATGCAGTGGTTGGATGTGTCTTCTTGCGTTGCAGCTGTCTGGCTGTGGGTCTGTGAGTTTGATTACCCTGAGTTGATGCTCTGATTCAATTAGGAAGTGTATATGATGCCTATAGTTGTTGGCTGTCTTTGCAACATAGTAACTGTTAGCTGTTATTCTGTTATCAGGTGAGGCTAAATGACCTAACCAAGGTCTCAGGTTAATAAGAGGCAGTGGCAGGGTTGATCACAATCCTTTTTCTCCATACACAGTGGTTTTCATCCTACTGTGACCTGCTGTTTGACCAGAGTGACCCCAGTTTTCCATGTCTGCATCTCAGTCCCACTTTCCCTCCTGAGGCCACCAGCATTTGTCTTTCCTTATTCCTTCTTTGTTCAAGAGCCCTTTTGTAATTTGTTCTTCCTCCTCCTGTCAATAGCTGCACGGTGCTGCCATCAGATGCTCCTCTGTAACGTGTTTTACATTAAAAGGTGAGCTCAGGGAAAGGGACCACCTTTACTGCCTTCTATAGGATGGGTTCTCCAGGGGCTCACCATTAGGTGTGCCTCAGGCTGACCAATGACACATGTGCCCCCAAATAACTGGACCCTCCAATTCATCCTGTGTGGGAGAGACTGGATGTCTTTGCCTCTCTGAGAAGACTTCACCAAGTGATGAGCGACTGTGCTCAGTCTGCAGAAGGCCTGGTGACCACATGAGATTCACTGGAATGGCCATGGAGACATACATCTAAAGATAAATGCAAGTTAAGTGTATCAATGATCCTGGTTGTCTGGCACCCCTTCTCCAGAGAGTATTAATTCATGTACCCATCTAGTCAACAAACATTCAAAGAACATTGCACAATGTACAGGTCCTATGCCTGGGATGGGCTATAGAACAGAATAAGCCAGACCTGATTCCTCCTTCTTGGAGCTTATAGTCTAGTCAGATTGGAGCCAGGAAGGAATGGGCACAGCTGGGACAAGTCACATAGGACTTTGTGGGGCTTGGGTTCCCCCACTAACCCATTGCTTTCTGTCTGAAGCTGAAGGACAGAAATATGAATTCCTGGAAAAGTCCCCCAAGGGCAAAGTCAAGGTAGCAATTCCCAAGCAGCTCAAAGAAACAAGGGCCTGAAAAGATCACAAGAGTCTAAGCATGGAGCCCAAATAGAGTGGTCTGGGTGTGGGAGATGGGGGAAGGCAGGAGCTACAAAACAGTGTGAAGGAGTGAGGGATACGGTAACAGGCAATATCTCCAGAATGTTCATAGTGGCAATTTGTAAGAAAAATTTGGGAAAAATAAAGCTTCTATTATCTATTAACAGGAATGAATAAATAAATAGTGGTGTTCTTAAATAATAAAATTTCAGTGATAAAAGTAATAAACCAGAGCTATATATGCCAACACGTATAAATCATACAAACACAACGTTGAATGAAAAAAGCAAGCTCCAGACAGATATGCTTGTTTTATTATACCATTGTTATAAAGTTTGAAAACAAGCAAAACAATTCTGTGTATTGTTTAGGGATAAATAAATATGTAATAAAAGTATGAAACCGTTGTAGGAATGATAAAGTCTAAATTCCAGATCATGATGATTTCTGGAGGAGGTAGATATGGTCATGGGGAAGGATACAAGGGGTGTCCTTCATATCTGGGTGATATGAATGCCAATTTTGTCATTTCTTATACCCATTTTATATGTCTCAAATGTTGCATAATAACATTTACTTTTCTTTTTTTTTTTTGAGTTGGAGTCTCACTCTGTCGCCCAGACTGGAGTGCAGTGGCATGCTCCCGGCCACCGCAGCCTCGACCTACTGGGCTCCGGCGATCCTTCCGCTTCAGCCTTCCAAGTAGCTGGAACTACAGGCATGCGCTACCACGCCCGGCTAATTTTTTTGATTTATTGTAGAGACGAGGTCTCGCCAAGTTGCCCAGGCGGGTCTCAAACCCGCGGGCTTAGGCAATCCACTCACCTCAGCCTTCCAAAGTGCAGGATTACAGGCTGAGCCACCGAGCCCAGCTATAACACTTACTTTTAAGGCTGAAGTGGCACTGGGCACAGTGGCTCAAGCCTATACTCCCACCACTCTGGGAGGCAGAGGCTAGAGGATTGCCTGAGCTCGGGGGTTCAAGATCAGCCTGAACAACATGGTGAGACCTCGTCTCTACAATAAATCAAAAAAATTAGTTGGGCATGGTGGTACATGCTTGTGGTTCCAGTTACTTGGAAGGCTGAGGCGGAAGGATGACCTGAGTCCAGTAGGTCAAGGCTACGGTGGCCGTGAGCATACCATTGCACTCCAGCCTGGGTGACACAGTGAGACTCTGACTAAAAAAAAAAAAAAAAAAAAAAGCTGAAGTGAAGCAAATTGTATGGACTAGGAAAGGGGGAGTTTACTTTCTATCCTCCTTTTGTTGCTTCTTGTCAGTTAGCCATCAAATATGGGTCTCTTTCCAAAGCCTTGCTTAGAAGTGCAAAATAAGATGGTTCCTATAGACCAACCACTGGGCCACAGCAACTCCCCCTCCCTCCATTAAGCCCTTTCCTAGTGCAATGCAATAGTGCTGGAAGTGAGGGACAGGAGTGTGATTTCAGCACTCCTGAGTATCCAAAAGCTACTCCTAAGTCCACTGACTTCCTCCCTACAGAGAAATGCGCTCCTGGGGCTAAAGAAACTGAAGCCCCCATCACTACCCCAGTGGTGCTGTCCTCTTACTGGTTTAGCCAGTGCATCTCTCCAAAGTCACTCTTCCCAGCCATCCACTGATAACTCTGTTCTTTCCTCCCTTTGCCCCTGAAACTTCCACCATGTTGCTTTTTGGTCCTGATGCTGGTCCAAGTGCCAAAAGGTTTAACAATTCTGCTCACTGTACAGGGTCTAGCCTCATTTTGGGAGATGGCTTGGTGTGGTCTTGGTATGCAGGATCCATCACTATCCCTGGAATTTCCTTCCCACAGTTTCTTCCTGACATACCTCTTTCTCCTCCGCCATTGCCACAGCCATCAGTATCACTGAGCTGCTTCCAATTGCCTGCCTCCATGGAAGTAAGAAAGAGTAAATGCTAATGTCTTCCCTTTTTATCCATATAATGCGTGCACTACTTTAGTCTCTACAAATAAGGAAACTAAGTCCCACTTAAATACCTTGCCCAAGGTCACAAAGCTAATAAGGAGAGAATTTGGATTCCAATCTACATATTCATCTGATTCCAAAGTCCATACACCCTCTTTTTCTCTACTTTAACTGTCTCTTGGAGTTGAGTGACAATGAGAGCTTTAACTTTTTTTCAGTTTGATTCAGTAGTGCTGTGAAGTGGCTCTGGTGCATGTTCTTGGACCTATTCTGTTATGCTCCTTCCCTCATTTGCTCCTTTTCAGGGTGATTTTCACCTGAGAAAGAGAGGAGGTGGTAGACTCTAATAGTTCATCATCTTCCTTCCCTACAATTACCTTCCCAGGGCATCTTGGGAAGGATGCCATGGGACAGAGCTGCCAGGGATTCTCCCACTTCCCAGTTCCTGGCTGCATAATGGGAAGATATCAGACAACCCTTAACTACTGTCATTCGAGTCACCAGCTCCAAACCTGGGGGCCTGCCTCATACAGGACTCTGCCTTGATTTTTACCTGCCAAGGACTTGGGAGAATTGCTTCAGACCATCTAGGTTTGACCCATTCAGACTCTTCTTTCTTTACACAAGCTATTCCCTGCTGGATATGGTTAACAAGTCTTTATAATGTCTTGAAGATATTACAGAACACTGAATTATATGAAAAGACAAGCTCAGGCACAAAGATGTTATGTCTTTACCTCATATCTGTTATGAGATTAGCAACATGGGCAAGACCAAGGAGGTCTTGGTCTTCAGGGATTGGAGTTGACATTCCACTGAATAACATTCTTTCATAGACATTTTAGGACTGAGTGGCCTACATTTAGGACTTTGGGTCTCTCCTTGGTGGGGAAAACTGGGGATCAGTTTGGAAAGTACTTGTAGGGCTGATGTAGCAGCTCAATCTCCTGGCCCTAGTCCAATGTTTACATGTCTCCCAGCTGCTTTTCTTCTTGAAGAAAAATATAGTAGGTGTTCTTCTTATTGGCCTAGAGGGATGGGGAGACAGCTAGCTTCTCCTAACTGAGTTTAAAGGTTTTCTCTTGTAGCCTCTCAAAGCTCACAGGCAGAAGTGGATATGGATAGAAACAAGCAACTTGAGAGACTGGGGTTGGGTGGCCAAGCCCCGCTCAAGGCTGAGTACCCTTGGGAAAGCAGGCTAGATAATTGGATAGTTGGTTCCAATTCCATCATTTTGAGTTCCTCTTCCCCCACCCCCACACCACAACTGGCACATTGTCAGAAGGCCTGAATCTAACTCCAGTGCACTTCTCATTATACCCTAAGCCTCTCACCAATCAGAACACCAGGTCTCTGTCTGGCTTACTGAATGACCTTGGAAAAGTCACTTCACATGTAAACAGAATAGGCACTGTGCTTCTTACCTGGTTCTCATCTCCTTGGAGGCATTTGGAAATGTGTGAGGACATGTTTGGTTGTCACTGGGATTTATCTTCAGGGAAGAAGGATGGGGTTGCTAAGTCTCTTTGCCATACAAAGGAAGTCCACACAGGGAGGAATTGTCCTCCCTAAAATGTCGATAGTGTCCTCATTGAAAAGCACTGTTAGACTTTGGGAGGACTCTTCAGCCATGACTGGTCTGTCAGGCATAGAGCTGTGAAGCTTCCATCAGCCTGTGATATGCTCTATATGCCAGTGATGTGGTGTAACTCGGGTCAGAGGCCCGAGGGCTGAGGTTAGTGAGTTCAAGACATTGTCCTACAGAAACCAGTACAGCTGGGAATGAGCTGACCTAGGGGCTGCTCAGTTATTAAGAGATGAATAGCTTGGAACAGCAGCCACAACTGCTGGGCTCTCTGAAACCGGAACTTAGTAATCTGGACGATTGCCCTGGAGTTGTGCAGGAAAGGCAGGTAGAGGCTGCATGGAAGCTGAGGAAAAGGAGAGGAGATTTGAAGAGTTGTAAGATCAGAGTGCATCTGAGGGGATGAAACAAGTAATTGAAGAGGGAAATTTGCTATGTTTTGCTCTGCAGCAAATGGAAGATGAGGACCTAGGGACCTGGGACCAAGCAGGGAGGCGAGGGAAGCATATTTTAAGGTATAAAATTAATATGGCATCAGTCCCTTTTAAATTCAGCTCCTTCTACCAATAAATCAAGTAGATCTGGGTATAAGGGATTGTCAGTATGAGAAGAGCCTTTGGCTTATCAAGTTCCATAGCAAAGGCAGGTAGTTTAAGGAAACCTAATAATTACTGAGACCAGAGAGGTCCAGGGTGCTTTTGAACATCTGTGCACACCTGGCTGTCACCTTGGTCTTTAAAAAGCCCTCAGAACTGAGTGAGAAGTTACTAACAAGGCATTGCCTTGTTGTTCACTATTTGGCATGGATATACGTGTCATAGTGTGCCCTCCATGGGGGAGGACCACTGTATGCCCTTGTTACTAATGTGCTTCAGCACCTAGGAGAGTGCCCCATGAAGTGTTGACACTTTATGAATATTGGTTGAATCAATGAATGGATGCATGCTGTGAGTATGAACTGTGGGAGGAGGGAGGCGGAGAAAGAAGCATATCCCCTTATACTCCTGCATTCAAAAAAACTATTCCTTCTGTAGGAGACAAGGCATGGAGTAGAGGAAGAAGCACAGGCTTTGGGGGTCAAATCATCCCGTATTGAAAGCCCCGCTCAACCACTTTACCATCCCTATGACCTGGGCTAATTATTTAATTTTTCTAAGCCTCATCTGAAAAGTATTAGCAGTAATAGTCACCTTTCTCAGGGGTCACAAGAAAGGATTTAATGAGCTAATGCATGAAGCACCTTGCACAGGGCCTGGGACATAGCAAGCATTCAGTAAGTGGAAGGTTGTGAAGGTTGTCAGCCTGTTGGCAGGAAATATTCCTGAGTGGGACAGGTGATTGAGCTGAACTGGAGACTCCTCAGCGTTTGTACAGGAGTTGACTTTTTGACAGTATTTTCATCAGCCCAAGGGAAAGAAAAGCAAAAAATTGGCAATGCAGTGAGTTTTTCATGAAGCTGAGTTCATTTCATTTAAAGGGCAAAGCTTTTGCATGAGTTTTTTTCTTATAACTTTTTTTGGTGTTAAAATGTCATTGTTTTGTGAAGTGGTGATGACATTAGAAGGCAGGATTTAAAAAATATGTTCTCACCTGGAAAAATTAAAGTTGGCAGTCTGATGCTGATCCTCAATTTTAAAAAAATTTGCATAAGATCCCAAGGCCTAAAGAACACTGACCTTGCTGACTCCAATGTTCTCATCTACAGAGGTGGAGTGGAATATGCAGGTATAGTGCCAGGAGGAGCAGGGGGGACAGTGAGGTCTATTGGCCTTGACTTTGAGAGGGTTCTTTAGAGTAGCAGGAAGGACTTGAGCAGGACTTTTAAACATAATGGAATTTGTGTATATGGGTATTCCACATGGAGTGTACAATGTGAGCAAAGGTCCAAAGGCAGACAATGAATGAGGTATGATAAGGAGTTGAACTGGAGAGTTTGGGCCATGGAGAAGCAAATGAAAACCAGAAAACCACTGAGGTTTCTTAAACAGGGGCTTATCATTCTGAAAATGGAGTTAAGTAGGGAAGAAAAGTAGCATTGATTGCACTCCTATGTTTATCTAGAATACACGCTATTACCCTGGAACTATTCTCTCCAATTTATATATAAGAATACTGAGGCCTATGGAGATAAAACAAGGTATCAGGGGTCATATAACCAGTAAATAGCAGAGTCAAGAATGCAGCATGAGTGTTAAGATACAAGAAGTTTTGAGAAATGGGGGTCAAATTTAGATGGGAAAAGATAGAGCAAACTCTAATTTGAAAGTCTGGTCAGACCTTTCAGGGCTGAGAATAGGAACTCATCTGGGAGGTAAAGAATGTATTCTCTCACTTTGGGAAGGATTTTGAGGCAGTAGGTTCTAGATAACATGCTCAGCAGTGTCAAATTGTCAAGGGCCCAAGAATATTGTTTCAGTTTCCTATACCTGGGGAAGGCTTTGCCCAGCACCCTCTGATGGCAGCTACCTGAATTGCTGGCATAGAACCCAGGAAGAGACACATACTCTCTGGAGCAAAGCTTCTCTAAGTGTGGTCTTGAGATAATATCTTGTTTGTGCCTGTTCTATCACTTTTAGGGATATCTAACTATCATCTATCTGCCTATCATCTATCTATCTATCTATCTCCCAGAAAAATGTTTGAGTAAATATTTGATACCTATTAGGTTCCTTCTTCCCACTACGATGTTTGGATATTGGGTCTCAAACTTTATTGCATGTCAGAATCCCCTTAGGAGGCTGAGGTGAGTGGATTGCCTGAGCCCGTGGGTTCGAGACCCACCTGGGCAAGCGAGACCTCATCTCTACAATAAATCAAAAAATTAGCCGGGTGTGGTAACGCGCGCCTGTAATTCCAGCTACTTGGAAGGCTGAGGTGGAAGGATCGCCACAGCCCAGCAGGTCGAGGCTGTGGTGGCTGGGAGTGGCCACTGCACTCCAGCCTGGGTGACAGAGTGAGACTCCAACTCAAAAAAAAAAAAAAAAAGAATCCCATGCGGAGCTTATTAAAGATATCCTCCCACCCCTGGGTTCTGATTTAATAAGTCTGGGGTGCATCTTTGAAATCCAAGTTTTTAACAAGCCCCTGAGTGTTTGGTTCCAGTGCAATTGGTCCCTGGACCACACTTAGGGAAGCTTGGCTTCAGAGGATTTGCATATCCTTCTGGGTTCTATGCCTGTAATTCAGGTAGATGCCACCAGAGTGTGCTGGGCAAAGTCTTTCCTGGGTACAGAAATTGAAATGATATTCTTGGGCTTTTTTTTTTTTTTGGAGGAGGGAGTCTTCCTTTTGGGGATGGGAGAATCTTCAATGAACAAGGTTTAAAAAGAATATGGGTTTTCCAGCTGACTCTGAATAAAGACCTGTAAAAGCTGTCAGCCAGACCCACTCCATTACTAAAAGAAAGCAGCTGTGTGTTTGAATAAGTCCTGGTCAAGCAACATAGGGCCCTGCTTTGCTGCTGAATCATCCAATGATATTAGGCAGGACTCTTCACTGCTACAATTCAGTCCTTATGTTTGAAAACTGAAAGGGTTGGAGCAGATTAACCTTAAGGTGCCCAGGTTCTCTGATGTATTTTTTAACCCTCACAGTCTCTTTCTGCATTCTATGAGACACGACGTCCTCCCATTAGCCTACTTGGGAGAGGCTACCCACCCTCCTCTCCATAGGTACCTCTCAGGCTAATGTCTTTTTTGTGAACCTAGCATTGAGAAGCTGACCATTTGTGGTCTCTGGAGCCAGTTTGCCAGCCAGCATTGAATTTTCCCCTTTCTCATCCACTGACACCGCTGGTAAGGATGTTTGGGGAGAGTTTTTAATTTAGTGCCAGGGAATCTGGGCTGAATTCATATATGGCTTAGAAATCATGGTGTACACAGCAACCACATTGCACAACTCCAGGGGGCACAATTGACATTGCATCCCATATGAATGGTGCCCCTGGGCTTGTGTGGTGGATGACCTGTCACATGTGATGTTCCTGGAAGTACATGTAGTCTTGGGGTTATGTCCTTCTCCTTTTAGTGGTCCCTTTTAGGAATATCTTTGCATGGTGTAGAAGCTAAGCAGGTAGCTCTTGAACATAGCAATGCCTATGGCTAGTCATGCCTTTCATAGTAGACACAGACAGTATTTGTAGAATTTGCTTCAGCTAGGTGTAGAAGCCATCAGCTTAGGAGTCCACAATAGTGTGTTTAGGCAGGGATAAGTCTTCTCTATCTTGTCCTCCATGCAAGAAGTTAGAGAAGTTCATAGGGATTCTGGTGAAAGGAAAGAAGCTTTTCAGTTCTGCATAGAGCCAGAGGGCAGGGGTTTCCAGAAACGTTCAGCCTCTCCTAGTCCTCTCCCAAATGGATGATGCCCTTTCAGTCACCCAGGCCTTGCTGTGACCTGACAAGCAAAATAGCAGGGGTGAAAAGCCGCTTATAACAATTCATCCAGCCTACCTCACTCAGCCTTGAGAGGGTCCCTTAAGTGCTGTGCCCTCCATGACTTGCTTACCTCACAGTAGTCCCAGCTCTGTGACATTTAAACCACCTATTTTAGAATCAGTCCTGTGTTAGATATTAGTGTGCAAAAATTAAGAAAATATGGCTCTACCTATAAAGATTTGGCTTACAATTGGAGAGATCATCAGCAAGCCCAGTGATTCTGATAGGCCCTGAGAGTCCCTAAGTGGGGACATGGAAAACCCAATAGGGGCTTTCTGGGAGTCTGAGAAGCCTTCCCTGAGAGGAGATGGTCCTGCAATTGAGACTCAAAAGGTGAGAAAGATTTTGAAGGGGAAATGGGAGGGGGGGAGGAGGAAGGAAGGGCATACCAGACAGTGGGGACAGCATGAACAAAGACCCTGAGGCAAGAGAGCTGAGTTCAGAAAACTACACATTATTTAGTATGACTAAGATTAAAATTGCATGGGCTGGGTACTGGGCAAGGGAGTGGCCAGTGGTCAGAGAGTCAAGGCAAGATAGAGCCTGTACTCCACACAAAGTGATGAGAATTTCTATCCTGGAAACCATGGGGACCTGCTGAAGAATTTTGAGTAGGAAAGTGGCATGATCAGAATTGCATTTTAGGATTATCACTCTGGTAGAAATGTGGAGAATCGACTGAAGGAGGTGAGAATGGAGACGGAATGAGCAGTCAGACAGTGATTGCAAGAGTCCAGGTGAAGGGTGTAGAAAGCCCTGGATACACTGTCATAACTCCCTTACCTCATTCTTAGGCAGGAAAATTGGTGTCAGCCCTCCCCAGTCTAAGTAGGGAAGCTGCAGTAATGCAGTAAGGGTGAGCTTCTCCGGGAGTCCAGGAGAGGAAAACTGGGGGACTCTTCCTGCTCTATGACCTGAAACCCTTTGTAGAGCTAGGGTCTGCTCAAGGTGAGAACAGGCAGCTCCCTTCAAGCCTGGGCTGAATGGAAGAGGAATCCCTTTGGTCACAAGAGGCTGCCCTGGGAAACCTTTCTCTCAGGACTGATCCCTTCCACCTACAAGTGAGAGGCACAGTGAATGCTGGGGGCTGCTCCCCTTCTCCCCCCATTCCCCAATCCCCTCCCCCCCGTTTCTATGGCAATCCCTTCACTTGACTTTCCTCATTGCTGCTTCTTAGATTGTCTCCCAGCACCTCCAGGGGTGCTAGGGAAGGGAGCTAATTACCTTGCTATAAATACCAGCCAGAATGAGCTCCTAGGGCCCCAGACCTGGCTTTTCTTTTTTAGTGACTTTGTGGTGGGTCGGACAGTAGTGAGTGGGTAGAGTCTACACAGCAATCTGCTGATATATTTGATCTGTTCCTTCACCCCCTCACGGGCTCATCTGTGCCTACCTTCTTTCAGTGAACAGGTGGAGTAGGAGGAGGTGAGCACACAGCATTGTGGGACATCCAGGAAGCGCCAGGCACAGTACTAGACTCTAGGAATTGAGGGATGAATCAGAGCCTGCCTCTGCTTTCAAGGAACTCACTGTCTAGAGAGGAAGACCGATCAACAACAAATAGTTGTGATGAGACATGTGATCTGGGGAACAAGGAGGATCCGTAGGTCTGCCTGGACCTGTGCTTCTCTAGGAATGGGGGCTTTCCCAAGGAGGTGACCTGTGTGGCTGAACGCAACAGCTGGAGAGATGGAGCTGCCAGGAGACGTCCTAGACAGAAAGCATTGGGGCAGCAGAGGCATGGAGATGTGAAGCCATGGGTGGGGTGGGGGGGGGGCGTCGTGGAGAGAGGAGAAAGGAGGCAAAGCACAACGGTGCCCCTACTCTGAGAGTCCTTGAATGTGGTGTCC
>CAUYQG010300360.1:0-20529 GCA_963574415.1 Tarsius wallacei | reverse complement strand
TTCAGATTTGGCTTCTGAAATGTCAGTATACATAATTTTCTTGGGTTTAATAGTCAGTTTTATATTGTCTCTAATAGATGTTTTAAAATGTCAAGATTTTACACAAGGGTTGTAAAATTATAAACCTAGCTTAAAAAATCTTTGTGTAGTTTTTTGATAGACTAGTTTAATATTGCTAGTTTAATGAAAACAGCTGTATCTTCTTAGTTATCAACAAAATACTCATATATTTAACTTTCTTAGATGAAAAATTGATTCACAGGTTATGAAAATGGTTAGCAAAGAAATAACTTAAAATATGACTATCAGCCGGGCTCGGTGGCTCAGCCTGTAATCCTGCGCTTTGGGAGGCTGAGGTGAGTGGATTGCCTGAGCCCGCGGGTTCGAGACCCATCCGGGCAACTTGGTGAGCTCTCTTCTCTACAATAAATCAAAAAATCAGCCGGGCGTGGTAGTGCACGCCTGTAGTTCCAGCTCCTTGGAAGGCTGAGGCGGAAGGATCGCTGGAGCCCAGCAGGTCGAGGCTGCGGTGGCTGGGAGCGGCCACTGTACTCCAGTCTGGGTGACAGAGTGAGACTCCAACTCAAAAAAATAAAATAAAATAAATAAATAAAATAAAAAAGAAAATATTTAATTTCTTCCTCTTTACTATTTTTGAAATAATATGCTGTTTTTTTCTTATTATATTAATTCCTTAGAAATTATAATAGGAATACTTAAAAATGTATAAAGTTAACCAAGACCTTTATCCTTTTCCTAGACAATTCAAGACTTTGGAAATAATTTAATCCCCTTGTGTCTTATATGCCAGTATTGCTATGTACAGTATTTTATTTCTATTTTTTTTTTTTTGAGTTGGAGTCTCACTCTGTTCCCGAGACTGGAGTGTAGTGGCCGCTCCCGGCCACCGCAGCCTCAACCTGCTGGGCTTCGGCGATCCTTCCGCCTCAGCCTTCCAAGTAGCTAGAACTACAGGTGCGCGCTACCACGCCCGGCTGATTTTTGATTTATTGTAGAGATGAGGTCTTGCCAAGTTGCCCAGGCGGGTCTCAAACCTGCGGGCTCAGGCGATCCACTCACCTCAGCCTCCCAAAGCATGGGATTACAGGCTGAGCCACCGAGCCCGGCTTTTATTTCTATTTTCAGCATCACAAGTCATGGTTACTAGTCTTGTTTTACACAGGGTTTTTTTTTTGTTTTTTTTTTTTTTTTTTTTAGGTGAATGCACATATTTTTGACTCTCTGCTCTTAAATCTTTTTGGAGCTCAAAATACGGGGTCATTTATTTTGATGGAAAGACTTTAGAATCTTCTCTCATGAGGGTCTGCTGATGCCAAATTCACTTTGTTAGTCTAAAAATATCTTTATTCAGTCCTAATTCTTGAAAGATGTTTTTCCTAGGGATAGAATTCTAGATTGATATTTTCTCTGAGCACTTTGAGGATACCCTTCCAGTACCCCAGCGTCTTTTTCTTTTTTTTTTTTTTTTTGCTTAGGTTAGCTGCCAGCAAATTGCTGCTAGTTGGGTCCCTCACTCTCTCCCCAATTTTTTTCTTATATTTTTTTCTAGGTGGGTGTGGATGTCTGTTTATTTTTCCTTCTTTGGATTTATTGAGTCTGAGTCTGTGAATTAGTGCCTTCCATCAGTTACAAAAGCTTCTCAGCCATTACCACTTCAAATTTTGCCTTCTTCATTCTCTATATTATTTTTGAAACTTTAATGAGATATATGGTTGCTCTCTTTTCCATATTTATCTTTCATATTTTCTACCTTTTTGTCCATCTATGCTGCATTGTGGATATACGTCCTTGCCTTTTTTTTAAAAATTAAGTTTGCAAAATCTCTCTTCAGCTATGTCTAAGCTGCTTTTAGTCATCCACTGAATTCTTCAATCTATATTGTACTTAATTCTCTCAGTCCTTTGAGTTTTTACTATTGTTTTTTGTGTTTTTTATTTGTAGAACTTTATTTGGTTTATTACTAGGTTTCTTAATTTTCCTCTGTAGTTATTTTCAATTTGCCTTTTTATTCATTTGAGTATATAAGTATAGCTTTTCATTATTTGGCAGTTCTCATTTTGAAGGTTTTTGGATTTTCTATTTGTTGCTTATGTTAATCATTGTTTCTAGTAATGTGTTTATTTGTGTGCATTGTTATTTTTTATTATTCACTGCTTTTGCTTTTGGAAAAATTATTTGTGGATATTGGGTGAAGCTTAGAATAGAGGTGCCTTCTCTGGGTAGATTCTTGTTTGTTTCTACAGTTGGTCCTAGTTGGAACCTGGCTTGCAAAAATACATGAAGTATACAGAAGACCACATAGAGTATGGTTCCATATAAAATGTTCAGATTAGCCTGGGAGATATGTGATGAGGTAGACAGTGATTTTACAAAGCACGATGGTTTCTTTTTGGGATGATGGAAATGTTCTAAAATTAGATTGTAATGATGGTGGCAAAACTATTCTAAAACCACTCAATAGTACACTTAAAACAGGTGAATTTTATGATATATAAAGCATAACTCAATAAAGCTGTTAAAAATGCATGAAGGCTACTTGTGGCTTTTAGTCCTCAGAGCCAGGATTTGTTTCTTTTTACTTCTGCTCTTGTCATTGCCAAGTTTTCTGGATGGTAGTGGTGGAGGTGGTGGCCTGGTTTCTTTCCCTGCCCTGTGGGTACAGTCCTTGGAGTTCCAGCATATGTAGGACGCTCTTATCTTGATCTTCCTGCCTTAGCCTGCCTTAGCCCTTTAATGAGACAACTCCCTTAGGCCTGCTGCTGCCTCAGGGTCCCTGGGTGTCCTCAGATTTTGACCTTGTAGTTTTTTAGTTTCTTGATGGCTCCTCAGTGCTTTTTTTTGATTTGGACTCTGTCACCCAGACTGGAGTGCAGTGGCATGCTCCCGGCCACCACAGCCTCAACCTGCTGGGCTCCGGCGATCCTTCCCCCTCAGCCTTCCAAGTAGCTGGAGCTACAGGTGCACGTTACCATGCCCGGCTAATTTCTTTTTGATTTATTGTAGAGATGAGGGCTCACCAAGTTGCCCAGGCGGGTCTCGAACCCGCGGACTCAGGCAATCCACTCACCTCAGACTCCCAAAGCACGGATTACAGGCTGAGCCACTGAGCCTGGCTCCTCAGTGCTTTTAAGGAGATTACAAATCAAAAGATGGCAAAATCTTTAGCCCTGCTCGCCCCTCCTTGCCTGCATGATCCCTTCTCCCAGCTCTGGAAGGTTGGTCTGAAAAGCCTTGTCCTCATTGCTGAAGAGTGAAGTTTTCCCTTGGTCACTTATTTTCTACACTTTCACGAAACACTCTGTGCTTTTGGATCACTTTTGCTATCACTTATTAATCAAACACATGATATAAAATAGTTTTTCAGTTTCCCTGGTCCTTGATGAGGATTGTAATGGCTGGGGCCTGGGGAGTGGGGGCAGAGGCAACCTGTCTGATTCTGAACTTCAAGGAAGTCTGCATATTATTTATACCAGAACAATTTTAGAAATTGAGTTGAGTATTAGGGATGAGGAGTGGGGTATTTTGAAATAAGTCTATCACACTTGTATGTTAGAATTTTTAACAAGGAAAATATTTATCATAGTAATTATTATGAATAACACAATTCCCATTCTTTGTGTTTCTTAGAGTTTTTGCTTAAATAGGTTAAGCTTTGTTTTTTGTGAATTACCTATAGCTATTTCCTTTTCTTGGTAAGTACAGGAAAGGAATAGATATAGCTTAGTATATGCACCAGATATATGAAAACAGAGAGGGGAGAAAGATCTCAACTTAGGCATTAACAATAAAATATATTAAAATAAAGAGACAAAAGGCCATATTTACTGAGTTAACAGTGCATTAAATTGAGATTCATAGACTAGCCTGGGCAATTTGGCGAGACCTCGTCTCTACAATAAAATAAAAAATAGCTGGGCGTGGTAGTGGACGTCTGTATTTCCAGCTACTTGGAAGGCTGAGGCAGAAGGACCGCTGGAGCCCAGGAGGTCGACGCTGGGGTGGCTGTGAGCGTGCATGCCACTGCACTCCAGCCTGGGCGAAGTAGTGAGACTCCAACTTAAAAAAATAAAAAATAAAAATAAATTCATAAAATATCTTTGAGTTCAAAATTTATAGTGCATTAACTTGCATATAGTCATAATTTTTACAAATGGTGTTACCGTTTTTCATTGCAGTTTTTTTATTCCATGCTTTCCACTTACTCCAACAGATTTCTATTCCTGTGTGACAAAAGGTCACAGCTGTAGTGTGCCTGCTTCCCAGCTGCAGTAGACCTGTGACACCTTCGGAGTCTATTTCAAAACTCACCTCTTCCTGCATCCTGTCTCCACTTCCTCCTTTAATCCCACAGAGTTTTGTACCACTTTGTACCCTGGAACAAAATTACCCTCACTTTATAGTTTACTGCTTATTCTTTTTGCCTTTTAAAAACAATTTATAAAATAATATTGTAGAATATTTGAAAAATAAAAGAAAATAATAGTAATAATCATGCAGTAATACTAGAAGCTACTTAAATGAATTTTGGGATTTTCATTCCTGTCATTTTTCAAGTGTATCACATTGTTGTACAATTGTATGTTTTACTTTTTTGTATTTACCTTACCATACATAGTTTTTCTGTTTCTAAATATTCTTTTTGCTAATTTTTTGTGTCTTCTTAACCTTAACCTCTTGCCTCTTGTTGGATATTCAGGTTTTTTTCTTTCTTTCTTTTTTTTTTTTGAGTTGGAGTCTCATTCTGTTGCCCAGACTGGAGTGCAGTGGCACCCTCCCAGCCACCGCAGCCTCGACCTGCTGGACTCTGGCGATCCTTCTGCCTCAGCCTTCCAAGTAGCTGGAACTACAGGCGTGTGCTACCACACCCGGCTAATTTTTAATTTATTGTCGAGATGAGGTCTCACCAAGTTCCCCCGGTGGATCTTGAACCTGTGGGCTCAGGCAATCCACTCATCTCGGCCTCCCAAAGTGCTGGGATTACAGGCTGAGCCACCGAGCCCAGCCCCTCAGGTCTCTTCTTTACCTCACCTGTTTTGGATTATGAGAGTCCACTAACTGGGTAAAAGAATTCTAGAGTACTGAGTGAGAATGAAGACAAAAAGGCCCCGTGCCAAGCCTTGCGCCTCTGCCCGGTGTACTTGCTCCCTTGGCTTGGAGTTCCTGCTACCCCTGCACTTTCTACCTGAAGCAAGTCTCTCCATTTCCCAAAACTCTTTCCATTAGTAAACTTTTGTCTTGTACTTTTTTCTTCCCTGGAGTTGGGACAGTTTAGGTAGCTAGAACCTGTAGATTTGTAACAAGGTACCCTTGTCAGAGCTCACAGTGAAGAAGTATTCATCCTTACCTTTCCGGATAAATTATTTATTTGTGGAATAACATATCTGTCTTATGCTGCTGTACAGTCTGCTTTTTAAAAAGCCCCCCTGCAGTCATGCAGCTGTGTGTGTGGATGAACTGGTCGTTTAGTGCTTGCCCTGTGGACTGAATGAAATGAACAATAGAAGTTGACTTTGACCTCCAATTTTTAAATTTCTACGTTGTTTTACTGTTCATGTCTACTTATTAGTAACCACAATTGTTATAAAATTATTTTCACATTATTTGTACAGGTGATCAGAACCAACACCCAGCCCAGGTGTTGGTTACTGGCTGGCAATCACTGTTATCATCCAGATTCTGGGTGTTGACATTTCACATGCA
The DNA here is from genome assembly GCA_963574415.1 of Tarsius wallacei. Classification (NCBI taxonomy): domain Eukaryota; kingdom Metazoa; phylum Chordata; class Mammalia; order Primates; family Tarsiidae; genus Tarsius; species Tarsius wallacei. The sequence continues at coordinate 14,808 of CAUYQG010300360.1, read as the reverse complement.
TCAGCCCAGAGACCACCCACTTGCTTTGGAGGGCTCGCACTGATGTTATTCATGGTTGCTTTCTGCCCAAAATTCCTTAAGCATCATGCCACACGTGCTCAGCTGTTGCTAAGCCATGCCTGTCCCGCCCTCTACTCATAAGCTGGTTTCTGCTGAGTGCAGAACCTAGGATCTAATCTTAAATTTTATTTTACTAGATCTGGTTGCTTTGTGAGGTTGTTTTGGATCCTCGATTCTTGTTTACAATCCTTTCAACTTAATTAATTGAGGAACTGGATCAGTGTACATTCTACACGTTTTCTTAATTAATAAAGATACTGCATTGAACGTGGCTGGGTGTTGTGCCATCTGGAACTGGTGTCTATCTCCAGAGCCATGATCATCTCCTTTGCTATGTTCCAACAACATGCCTGTCTCCAGTGCCATTCTCTCAGAAGGTCCTTGGGTCTAGAGCCTTCCTGAGAGACAGAGGGTAAATAGCTAAAATGTGCAATGGGTTTCCTTCTTAATCTGGAAGACCTCCACTTAATGAAGCAATGTCAGTTTGAACACTTTTCATGCTCATGAAAACATGTTTAGGTTATTTTAGTTGATTGAAGGCAAAATATAACCTGACACTGTGTTGTGCTGGCTAGCCAAACAAATCAAATCTTGACTGTCAGCTTTGGGCTGTATTAATAGAATGCAGCTTCCAGAATGAGGGGGGAATAGTCTTCTAGCTTATGAGCTGTATTTTTAATAAGCACTATCTTTAAAAAGAATGTACATTACTTGGGAAATTATTCAAGGTGTGTGGCTGAGATAGTGAAGAGATTAAAAACTATCATCCCAGGAGATTCGGTCAGGGAATTGGGTTGTTTAACCTGAAGTATAGGATCTTCTTTTGTGGGCAAGTGGGGAGGGTGTACACACCACCCCAGATGTCAGCAATCATTGTGATTTGGTACTCTTTGATTCCGAGTTTACAGAGGAAGAAATTGAAGCCTTCAGAGGTGAAGTAATTGGCACAAGGTCTCCTGAACTCAGGCCTGACTGTGTCCAAAGAGGCGGGGTGGGCTGGGGAAAGGGAACATCTTGCAGTCACAGTTTCTTATCAGCACGAACTGACCAGCTTCCCAACATAGTCAAGCAATAGGACAGACTTTGTTGCCTTATGTAGTCTCTGTAGCTTTTGAATCTGGGTGTACTTTCTTTTTGAGTTGGAGCATTAGAGGGTGTGTCACGATTCAGTAGAGAAGACAGAAAACTTACTGGGTATTCCAGCTGAGGAGATTTAGGTAGGGGATTGGTTTTACAGGGGCTGGAGGGCTGAAAGGGCAAAAAGGAAACCTTCCTATAACTGTAGGAGGCAGACACTGCCCCCCCCACCAGGGTGGGGACCTAGAGGAACAAAGAAAAGAGACCGGAGTTATTAAAATCTAGACAGTTAGAGAAGGGGCCCAATGACCTGAGGCTTGGGCCACAGAGCTAGGGACACAGTCTGGCTCTGCTGGCACCTCTGCTGGGTGTGCGATGAGGCAGGCCTGGAAGCAGAAGGAAGCTGGAGGGCATTAGGGGCAGCAAGCAGATAGGAAGAGGACCATGTTCCTCGTCCTCTCACCTGCCAGCCTTCTGGGGTCCCTAATGGCAGAACCTGTGAGAAAGCATTCTGGAAAGGCAGCCTGGAGCAGACTGTCCGAGTCCCAGCATCTCAAACAGAGTCAAGGAGCAGCAGCTGAATCCCCACACAGGCCCGAGCAGGTTTTGATTTGTACCTGTGCCACTGTCTTTACACATAGTTATTCTGTGGTGAGTTGTTACTCATTTGTAGGATATTGCTTAATTGTCACAAGCCTCTGAACTTTGCCCAAATGAGGACCTCAAGGACTGTGTATACCCTGTCCTGATCTTTATAGCAAGAGATTTTGCCACACCAACACTTTATACCTGACCAGAGCCCAGGGAAGCCCATGGTCACCAGAGATGGGTGCAAGAAAGAGGTCTCCTTTTCTCTCTCCAAGGGGTGGAAGTCCGGCCTGTATTTCCATGACATCACAGTGAGTCTGCTGGCCTTGCCATAGAGTAGTCTTTTAAAAGACAAGCAAGTGAACATATTTTAGAGTCTGTGATCCATGTAAATGAGAATTGTTCAATCTTTCTTGTAAGCCATGTTCCTCATAAAAATATGAATGTGGGGTAATTAAGCGTTGTTTACTAGAATCAAGAGGATTTCAGTGCAGTTCTTTTTGAGGTTCTTAGATTAACTTTTCATTCTATTTATAATTTTCATTCCAAGGATTATGACTGTGGGATTATTCCTGGCGTGGTGCTGCCTAGGAGGAGGAATCATAACACGGCATCTATAATTGGCTATTTTGCATTTATATTTTAAAACGAGAACCAGAATTTAAAAATAGTTGACTTATAACTATGTAGAACAGAAAGGGCTGCTCACTCTGTATAAACATGGTTTCCTTATAGGCAGACTGTGCTTCTGATCACACATCTTATTATTGAGATATGCACTCTCCTACTGTTAGACATATGGACAGTTTCTGACTTTTCAATATTACAAATAATGTCATTGAGATTCTGTATATAAATCTTTTTTTCAGATTTCTGGTAATTTTTTCAGTATATTTCTGGAAGTGATATAAATCATTGGATATGAATACCTTATGGGGTGTTGACACACTTTGAAAAATTGCTCTTCAGGAAGATTGTATTATTTTACGTGCCCATAAGTGGAGTCTGAGGGAATTTCTTTCCTAGTATTATTGCCAACCCTAGGACTTGCCATTCAAAAATATCTTTGCAGTTAGGTAGATACTTGATCATTTCATTGTTCTAATTACTTTTTTTTCAGTCAGGGTTTCACTTTATCACCTAGGCTGGAGTGCCATGGCACGATCATGTGTCACCACAGCCTCAATCTCCTGGGCTCAGGTGATCCTTCTGTCTCTGCTTCCAAGTAGCTGGGATTACAAGCACGTGCTACCATGCCTGGCTAATTTGTAAAAAATTTATTGTAGAGATGTGTTCTCACCATGTTGCCCAGGCTGATCTCAAACTCTGGACTCAGGCAATCCTCTTGCCTAGGTCTCCCAAAGTGCTGAAATTCTAGGTGTGGGCCACCATGCCCAGCCCCACTAATTTTTTGATATTTTATGGAGATGAGGTCTTGCTATGTTTCTGAGACTGGTCTTGAACTTCTGGGCTCAAGCAGTCCTCCCAAAGTGCTGGGATTACAGCGCCTGGCCTAATTACATTGCCCCTGGCCTAATTATACTTTTTGATTATTAGTGTAGTTTAACATTTTAACATATGTTGATGGATCAGTTTTATTGCTCCTTTTATTGTTTATGTTCTTTGCCCATTTCTGAGTAAAACAGTGAAAGGTGGCCTGCGTGGTCTTAATGGTAGGTGATTCTGCAGCTACCCATATTCAGAGAGTTGTTTGGTAACTCTTCCAACCTGGAGGAAGGTCCCATTAGATGTGTGGTTCAGGACTCAGGGATTGACCCTGTTCTGTTCCAACATTTTTGTCAGTGCCTTGGATAAAGATTTTGAAGGTATGGTTACTAACTTTGCTCATGATACAAAATTGGGAAGGACAGGCTGGGCATGTGGCTCACGCCTGTAATCCTAGCACTTTGGAAAGTAGAAGTGGGAGGATCCCTCGAGCCCAAGAGTTTGAGAACAGCCAGGACAACATAGTGAGATCTCATCTCTACAAAAAACAAGCAACAACAAAAAAAATCAGCTGGATGTGTTAGTGTGTACCTGTAGTACTTAGGAGGCCGAGGCAGGAGGATTGCTTGAACCCAGGAATTGGAGGCTGCAGTGAGCCATGATCGTGTTACTGCACTCCAGCCTCAGCAACAGAGTGATAACTTGACTCAAAAAAAAAAAAAAAAAAAAAATTAGGAAGAACAGGTAATAATGTAGATGAGAGAATCTTGATTTACCGCAATTTTGAAAGGATGAAATGCTGCCTTCCAAGTATCCAGAACTATAGGTGCGTGCTACCAAATGATAAAAGAATAAATCCATCTAAGGCCACAAAACCAGCAATCTGCAGAGTTATCCTCTGAATTCAGGTTCACCTGGTATCCGTTTATCTGCTACATCAAGCATCCCTGGAGCAAGAGAAATCCTGTGATATCCTGAGACGAGGCCATCCAATTCCTCCTAGAATGTTTTTAGGAATAGTGAGATGACAGGCTGGCTATTCTATTGAGAGGTCTGTTTGCTGCTGGACCTCAGAAGCCACAGTCAGACCACCCTCTCTCAAATGCCCAGTGGCAGCCCTTCTCAGTCTGGGAGGGAGCATCCAAGTCCGTCCCTCCAGAGCCTTCTGTCTCTCCTTCAACACTCCAGCTCTTTGCAGCTCGCTCTAGGGGAACACCACTCCCAGGTCTCTCAGGATCCTACTTCCCTTGGCCACACTTTGTCAGGTCTGTTGTGTGAATACAGCTCAAAAAAGAAAATCCAGAACAAAATAAGATACTCCATATGTGGTCTCAACTGCAAGAGTAAAAGAGGCATGCATGGGCCCAGAAATGGAAATCCATCGAGGCAGTTATGTACTCAGCTTTTGTACATCTGTATGGCTTTCACATGGATAGCTAAATGTTGATCTGCCTTTATACAAATGATGGGGGAAAAAAAAGAACAGGGAAGGAAGGAATATAGAGGGGGGCAGGAGAGATGGAGGGGAAGAGGGAAAGGAAGAGTCTAAGTATAGGATTTTCAAAGTATCCCTGTTGTGGCCGGGCACAGTGGCTCATGCCTATAATCCCAGCTACTCAGGAGGCCTAGGCGGGAGGTATTGCTTGAGGCCAGGAGTTTGAGGCTGCAGTGAGGTATGATCGCACCACTGCACTCCATCCTGAGTGACAGAGCGAGACCCTGTCTCTGGGAAAAAAAAATTGTTTTTAAGTATCCTTGTTGCCAGGCTCGGTGGCTCAACCTGTAATCCCAGCACTTTGGGAGGCAGAGGTGGGAGGACTGCCTGAGCCCAGGGGTTCGAGACCAACCTGGACAACATGGTGAGAACTCATCTCTACAATAAATCACAAAAACTAGCTGGGCATGGTGGCATGTGTCTGTAGTTCCAGCTATTTGGAAGGCTAAGGTGGAAGGATCGCCTGAGCCCAGCAGGTCGAGACTGTGGTGGCCATGAGTGTGCTACTGCACTCCTCCAGCCTGGGTGACAAGAGTGAGACTCCAACTCAAAAAAAAAAGACCAGGCTCGCTGGCTCAGCCTGTAATCCCAGCACTTCGGGAGGCTGAGATGAGTGGATTGCGTAAGCCCACAGGTTCGAGACCAGCCCAGGCAACTTGGCAAGACCTCATCTCTACAATAAATCAAAAATTAGCCAGGCGTGTAGTGGGAGCCTGTAGTTCCAGCTACTTGGAAGGCTGAAGTGGAAGGATCACCGGAGCCCAGCAGGTCGACTCTGGGGTGGTTGTGAGTGTGCCACTGCACTCCAGCCTGCTGGACAGAGTGAGACTCCAACTCAAGGAAAAAAAAAAATCTGAGTGTGGTAGCATATGCCTGTAGTTCCAGCTACTTGGAAGGCTGAGGCAGAAGGAGCGCTTGAGCCCAGCAGGTTGAGGCTGAGGTGGCCGTGAGTGTGCCACTGAACTCCAGCCTGGGTGGTAGTGAGACTCCAACTCAAAAAAAAAAAAAAAAAAAGACAAATTTTCAGCCTCAGTTATTTTTAATACGTGTGAGAGCAGTCGTCAGGCAAGTAGTACATTGGAAAACAATAGCTGTAATCCTTGTCCACTGCCTCTTTCTAAGTCCTGGAGGAGGCCTCTTGAAGGCCCAGTGGGCAGGAGCCTGTACTGCTTCTGGGCTTCTGTGCCTGTGGGAGCCCTTCTGCCTCTTTTTTCAGTTTTGTCCATAAGATGAGGATAATCACATTGGCCTCCTAATTCTGGTAGTGAAGGGGAGGAATAAATTGAGACCGTGTAAGAGTGCTTTGAGTTCCTCTGAGGAAAAGAGGCTCTATAATAGATACCAGGTTGTGACTGTCGGAGTTGACTCCCCTGATGATATTCATGATGCAGGTCACGGGGAAGCAAAAGCTGTTTCATGTTTTCTTGTTTGGACTATGGTGGGTGGAGAATGAGGCCTTTGCCCAGGCATCCATTTAACTGGAGGAGCGGCGGGGGATGTTCTCCCAGTTCCTAGGCCTGTTGCTGGTTGCCTCCTGTTCTCAACAGCAGCTGGCTGTGACTCTGAGTAGAGGGAGGGTGCTGTTGGTTGTTTGCTGTCAGCCCTGGCTGTGGGACCTGCTCTGCAAGAGGTCAGGGGCTGAGGAGACCCGCATTTTTATCTTTCACTTTTATAAGTTCTTTCCAAGTTGTGAAGGGGTGTCAGTATCCTGAATTGCACTTTGATGGAGTTCATTTTTGTTTGTTGGGATTTTACTGAGAGCTCCAGAAATGCTACTCATCTGGGGATTTCAGAGGGTGGTTGTGAAGTACTAAGTTTTTCTTTGAGCTTTTAAGGTCAGAACTCAAGGGAACTTAAAAAAAGGTAAAAAAAAAAAAAAAAAGCTTTATAAGGTGACTCATAGATAACTACCTTTCAAGATGCGTGGAATTCTTTTGGGAAAAAGCCTTGTGGACATTTTCCTACCCACATAGAATAAAGAGGACCACTACTGCAAGAACTTATATCCTCACAATCAGGGGTAGAGGGAAGAATCTAGCAGGAGTATGGTTTTTCCTTTGTGTGTTGCTGTATTTGCTGTGTCCTAATAAAATGGCAAGGAAAGTTTTTTTTTCAGTGCTTCCTTTTTTCTGTAACCTTTCCCCTCTCTATTTCCTTGTGACTTCCCTTGACGAATTCACCATCTCACTTTCCTATCCGGATGGAATCTGGACCCCATCAGTGTGTTACTACTTTGATCTTTCATTTGTTTAGAAAACTTATCATGAGAAAATGAGAATTATGTTTTGAACTTTGAATTAAAGCAAGTCTTTGGTAGCTGGTGGTCATGAAACTTTATTAAAATAAATGATTTCAGATGTTTTGGGTATTTACTGACAGATGTTTCAACAGCTAAGATAAGCCACATGTTATTTATATGGCTTCATAAAATATAGACAGATCATGAGTGACTATAGCTGGATTTTGTGTCCTTTCCCCCAACGCTGTTACTCTTTTCTGAAAGAGAATGAGAGTTTGCTTTTATGTGAATAGTTATGGAAGGCTGGGGAAGGGTGTCATTTGGAAATTGAATTAAAGCCAATTTATGTAAGAATGTTCTTAGTTTTATGATAGCCTGTTGTTGTTCCAGTGTTCTAGTTATTCTTTTTTTCCTTGGCATTCCGGAGCGCATCCACAAGGGCTAGCACTGTGCCATACAACTTCTGGATGCCATTCACAGCCTTTGCACATGGTGGTCTTGAGTGTGCGTGTTGCCGTTGGCACTCAGATTTATGTGCCTTAAGCAATTATATAGTTTAGGGACAGTGGTGTTTCTCAAAGCAAGTTCTACTTAGGACCATAGTTTAGATTTTTAACATGTAATGTGAAGGGGAACCTAGAGGTGAATACTTAATTTAGAAATTATCTTATTTTTTGGTTTGGGTTTTAAAGTATTTGAATGCCTGTTAAACAAATTCTATAGTAACGAGAGGTTCAAATTTTGTAGTATTTGTGAAAAAAACACGAATTCTAAATCTGCCTCCTTTTATACTTTAGGTCTATATGCACTCTACTCGGAATTCTCCTGTATGGTGCATTAAATATTGTTTTGAGGTCTCTGGGTCTTGCGTTCTCGCTGTGGCTGTGAGCTAACATTTCCAGCATATATCATAATGTTGTTTGCAGTTTGTCAGGAGGTGCTCTACAGCCAGGCAGATGGAGGGGCTGAGAGGCAGGATGTGGAGAATCTGTGAGGGCATCAATTCTCCGTGTCTGGCACAGATTTAATTGTTTGGTTCAACTGGGAAGCTATACGTTAACTTCTGCTTCCACCCATCCTGGTCTCTCTACAGTTGCTAGTTTTATACAGGCCCATTTTTCTCTGAAATTGAGCCTGGGAGACAAAAATTCACACTTGAGTTGTCATAGATTTTGCCAAATTGAGACTTGGTGGACTGATTGCCTTCTATCTGACCCAGCAATCCCTTATGTGGTAACCACGTCATGATCACAGGTAACATACTGGGGAGAGTGCCTTCGAAAATGTGGGTGTCTATTTTTTATTCCACTTTCTCTTTGGCCAAAATTCAACATTTAAGTTTCCTTTTTGAGAAAGCAGCAATTAAATAATTAAAAAGAAAAAGGAACAGTAAAAAAAGTTTGGGCAAGCATAGTGCTCTGGTATATACATCCTGTTTCTTCCTCCTTTTCTGTGGTTGGGGTTGGTCTGTGCTTGGCAGGCCTGTCCCCACCTTCCGCCTCAGGGCCTGTGGTTCAGCTGCTAGGTGGGACTGAAGAGCAGCCTGAAGGTGCCACTTTTCTGTCATGTGCATCATGCTAGGGACACCAGAGTTCATTTCTTGTACTGCGAGGCCTGTCCAGAGTTGAATGTTTAGATGCCACCAGCTCTTTAGGGTCTGGCTCAAATGTCTAATTTTTCCTCTGCTAAATTTTATGCTTCTTACGGCCTTTGTTACTTTTTGCCGTGTATATAGTTTTGTTCATGTTCCTCAGACAGATTTAGCGGTCTTGCTGGTGAAGGAGTCCTGAACAGAATGCTGAGTGAGTAACTGGTTCTCAGAAGGTGGCTGCCGCATGAAAATGTGAACCTGGCATGCTGCACTTCAGCTGGGTTTTTAACTTTTGTAAGCTTTTAGAATGTGCTATGCGTATAGAAAGGCACAAAACAAATACTAAGTGAAAGGACTCCCCAGAAGCCACATGCTCCAGGATTCCTCACCAAGTGGCGGCCCTGGCATGGCCCTCTGGCCGCAGGCTCGGCTGCCTCCCTAGTTCCAACCCAGGATCAGTGCAGCCCTTGATCCCTTACCTTTTTCTTACAGTTTTGTCAACTCTGTGTGCATCCCCTAAATATTATAGCTTTGCCTGTTTTGACATTTATATAGACAGTATCATAGTAGACATGCTCTTTTGTGTCACGTTGCTGTATGTAGCAATAGTTTGCTGTTCTCATGGTTGTTATTTACCATTGATGGATGCAATGCAATCTATTCATTTGTTCCACAGTGTTGAATATTTGGGTTGCTTAGTTTTTATATATTATGAGTAGTGCTTCTATAAACATTTTTATATATGACTTTTGGTTAATACGTGTGCAGATTTTCTTTTGAATAGTTGCGAAGGAGTGGAATTGCAGGGTAAAAGGGTTCAGTTTTAGACTAGGTTGTTAAATCTTCACAACTTAACAGTACGTGAGTTACATACTTTCCTTTCAGTCCTTCATGTGGGTATATGGATATGTAGTTCTAATATTTTTTCTTTTTTTTTTTTTTTGAGAAAGCAGGATTTATTAAGAGAACAGAAAAGCTCCCACAATGGGAGGGGACCCGAAGGGGATGCCCAATATTTTTTCTTTTTTAAAAATTGTGTTTATTTATGGGGTACAATGTGATGTTTTGATACACTGGAATGGTTAAATCAAGCTAATTGCCTTATCCATCACTGCACATATGTATCTTTTTTGTAGTGAGAACATTTGATACCTCTTTTAGCAATTTTCAAATATCCAGTACATTATTATTAACTAAAATCAATATGCTGTGTAGTAGTTCTCTGAATTTATTCCTTCTGTTTAACGGAAACTCTGTTGACCAGTGTTTCCCCAACCTCTTCTTCTACAGTCCCTGGTATCTACCATTCTACTCTCTGCTTCTATGAGTTTGACTTTTTTAGGTTCCTCAAATAAGGGAGGTCAAGTCGCATATGTCTTTCTATGTCTGGCTTATTCCACTGAACATAATGTCCTGCAAGTTCATCTGCGTTGTTGCCAATGACAAGATGTTCTTTTTAAAGGCTAAATAGTGTTTATTTATTTATTTTTTAAATTAAAGATTGCTTTGGGTATTTAGAGGTCTTTGGCTATTTAGGGGCCCTTGAGATTTCACATGCATTTTAGGGTACATATTCTGGCTGCAACATTGTTATGTATTTATTTATTTTCCGAGATCCCAAATTAATCTCTTACCACAGCTACCTTTTTTTTTTTTTTCCCCACTGAGCTTATTTATTTATTTATTTTTAATTTAAAATTTTAAAGATGTGGGGGTACAACTCAGGGTTAGGTATACAAATGTTCATTATGTATTTGTTGATGAGGTATGCCCCCTTCCCTTGGCAGATTCCCACTACTGCCAATTCCACCTCCCCAACTCCGCCCAGCAGTTTCCCGCTACTGCCAATTCTTTTCTTATGGTATTACAATAATTGTTCAAGGTCCGCTTATGAGTGAGAACATGTGATACTCAGTTATTTGTTTCTGTGGTAGACTACTCAGTATTATAGACTCTAAGTCCATCCAAGTTGCTGTGAAGCTCATGATTTTGTCCTTTATTGCTGCGTAATATTCCATCGTGTATATGTACCACATTTTTTTTTATTAGTCCTCTTTTGATGGGCAGCACGGCTGGTTCCATGTTCTTGGTATTGTGAACAATGCTGCAATAAGCATACGTGTGCAGGTATCTTTTTCATAGAGTGATTTGAGTTCTTCTGAGTATATTCCTAGTAGGGGTATTGCAGAGTCTTATGGAAGGTTGAATTTTAGATCTTTTAGGACTTGCCAAACTGTTTTCTATAGACGTTGTATTAGTTTACGCTCCCATAAACAGTGTAGAAGTGCTCCCTTTTCCTCACATCCTCTCTAGCATCTACTGTCTTTTGAGTTATTGATGATGGCTATCCTGATTAGAGTTAGATGGTATCTCACTGTAGTTTTGATTTGCATTTCTTTGATGACTAGTGAGGGTGAGCATTTTTTCATGCATCTGTTGGCTGCTTGTATGTCTTCTTTTGAGAAGTGTCTATTAATATCTTTTGCCCATTTTGTAATGGGGCTGTTTGTTTTATTCTTTTTGACACATTTGAGTTCCTTTTAGATCCCAGATGTTAGGCCTTTGTCAGACATACAGTTGGCAAATATTTTTTTCCCAGTCTGTGGGCTCTCTCCCTAATCTCTTGATGGTTTCTTTGGTCAGCCAGTTTTCCTCGCATCATTAACTGGATGGATTCTCCTCTCCCTGGTAGTTGGTGGTGGAAGCTTCGTCGAAGATGAGTTGGTTGAGAAATTGAAGTTTTGCTTCTGGAATCTCTGTCTTGTTCCATTGGTCTATAAGCCTGTGCTTATAACAATACTAGGTTTTTTTGATTATTGTAGCTTTATAATAAAGTTTAAAGTGTAATACCTCCTGCTTTTTTTTTTTTTTTTTCCTGAGGATTGTTTTGGTTATTCGTGGTTGTTTATGTTTCCATATGAATTCCTGTATTGTCGTTTCCAGGTCTGAGAAGAATGCTGCTGATAATTTAATGGGTATTGCATTAAATCTGCAGATTGCCTTGGGTAGGATGGATATCTTAGCAATGTTGATTCTTCCAATCCATGAGCATGGAATTTTTCCATTTGTTTGTGTCATCTTTGATTTCTTTGAGCAATGTTTTGTAGTTTTCGTTGTAAAGGTCTTTCATGTCTCTGGTTATGGAAGATGCCAAGGTATTTCATTTTTTTTGTGGCTATTGTGAATGGGATTGTGCTTTTTATTTGGGTTTCTGTTTATTGTTGGTGTATAGAAATGCTACTGTCTTTACTGTCTTTTGCACATTTATTTTATACCCTGAGACTTTGCCAAAGTCATTAATCAGTATAAGGAAGTTTTTGCCAGATTTTCTTGGACTTTCGAGGTATAGAATCATGTAGTCTGCAAAGAGGGATAACTTGACTTTCTCTTTCCTATTTGAATACCCCTGATGTCCTTCTCTTGTCTGATTACTCTGTAAATAGTATTTCGATGTGTATATATTCCACATTTTCTTTATCCATTTATTATTAATGAACACTTAGGTTGATTTTGTATCTTGGCTATTGTGAACACTGGAATTCAAATATGTCTTCGACATATGATATTTTCTTTGGATATATGTACACTCTGAAGTGGAATTGCTTGATCATATATGGGAATTCTGGTTTTTTTTCTTTTTCTTTTTTAAATTAGAGTTTCAAACTAACAATCACAGCTTACTGCAGCCTTGACCTTCTAGGCTTAGGGGAGATCCTTTTCTTTCAGCCTCCCGAGTGAGCAACTGGGATTATATGTGTGCACCACCATGCCCAGATAATTTTTTTCATTTTTTTGTGGAGATGAAGTCTTGCTATGTTTCTGAGACTGGTCTCTAACTCCTGGGCTCAAGTAATCCTTCTGCCTTGGCCTCCCAAAGTGCTGGGGTTACAGGTGTGATCCACCATGCCTGGCCAGGAGTTCTGTTTTTAATTTTCATTTCCTTCATGACTAATTTTCATATTCTTACTGGGCATTTGTTTTTGTTTTGGTTTTTTTTGAGTTGGAGTCTCACTCTTTCGCTCAGGCTGGAGTGCAGTGGCATGCTCATGGCCACCCCAGTGTTGAACTGCTGGACTCCAGCGATCCTTCCACCTCATCCTTCCAAGTAGCTGGAACTACAGGCATGTGATACCACACCCAGATAATTTTTTATTTATTGTAGAGAGGAGGTCTCACCAAGTTGCCCAGGCTGGTCTTGAACCTGTGGGCTCAGGCAATCCACTTGCCTCGGCCTCCCAAAGTGCTGGGATTACAGGCTGAGCCACTGAACCTGGCCCATTTGTTAGTGTCTTTTGAGAAGTAACTATTTAGGATTCTTGTCCTTTTTCTGTTTTGTTGTTTCTTATTGATTTGTAGGAATTCAATTTATTTGTTCTGGGCAAAGTCCTTTTTCAATGTGTTTTATATGTGGTACATTTCTTCTCTATGATGTGATTTTTTAATCTTTTTTTTTTTTTTTTTTTTTAATTGGAGTCTCACTCCATCACCCTGGCTGGAGTGCGGTGACATGCTTACAACCACCTCAGTGCTGACCCGATGGGCTCTGGTGATCCTTCCACCTCAGTCTTCCAAGTAGCTTGAGCTGCAGATGCGCGCTACCACGCCTGGCTAATTTTTGATTTATTGTAGTGAAGAGGTCTCGCCAAATTGTCCGGGCTGGTCTTGAACCTGCAGTCTGACAATCCACTTGCCTCGGGCTCCCAAAGTGCTGGGATTATAGGGCGAGCCACCTAGCCCGGCCAGTTTTTCAATCTTTTAATGGTCTCTTTTGATAAACAGAAATACTTAATTATACGTTGTATACATATTTTCCCTGTGTTTTATGCTTATGTTGAAATCTTTTACTACTGTAAGTTCAAGATTTTTTCCCACAATACATCCAAAAATATTTATATTTTATGTTGCTGTTTGCATTTAGATCCATAACTAGGGTGACCAGTGCACCTATTGTGCCCAGGGCAGTACTAGTTTTATGCCTGCTGTCTTGGTGTAACTATTCACATCATTCTTTTTCACTCTCAAAAGTGTCCATTTTGGATAATAAATTATATAATTAAACTATCTATTGCCTACTTGGCATTGGTTTTTGTATATGGTGTGACACAGGGGTCCAGTCTCATTTTGTTCCATGTGAATATTAATTTGTTGCAACACCTTTTATTTCCAATGGCCAAGATTACTCCTCTGCAGTGTTGTATTTGGTCTCAGCCTGTGTCAAAAGGTGCTGAGGTGTGCAGGGCCTGTTTCTTGTCCTCCTGCTGATCTGGGTGTGCTGGTCTTTTTTTGGGCCAGCTTTACACTCGCTTAAGCTCTGTAGCTTCTTATGATCTGAAAAAGCAAACCTTCCCATTTTGACCCTCTTCAAGAGTATCTTGACTCTTCTTGTCCCTTTACATTTCCATATACATTTTAGAATCAGTGGGTCAAATTCTACTGAAAGGGGCAAAAAAGGCATGTTGAGGATGATTGTGATTTAACCAAATCTGTAGGTCCATAGAGCATTTAGGCAGAGATTTGGCATCTTTTTCGTACTTGGTTTTCAGATTTTTCATGTAGAAGTTTTTCACATCTTGTGTTAGATTTATTCTCAGATATTTGAATTTTTAAATGATTTTGGAGGGGTCTTAGAAATTTTATCTTGCTTGTTCTGGAGCAGAGGAATGCAGTGTTAAAAAATCAACTGGTTTATATCGAGCAGCCTTGCTGAACATATTAATTTGAATATTTATCCACATATTCATTTGTATTTTTATAAACACAGTCATACTTTTGTAAATAGTGACAGTGTTTTTCTCCAATCCATATACTTTCTCTCTCTCTGTGTCTCTCTTTATCTCTCTTTTTCTAAACTATACTATACTGACCAGGAATAGTGTTGAATAGAGGTAGGGACATCCTTAACTGTTTTTTAATTTCAAAGGGAATACTTTTAACCTTTTACTATTAAATATTATTTTTCTGCTAAGTTTTTGTAGATAATCTGGACGAGATTAAGGAAGTTTTATTTTCTTGCTATAAGAGTTGTTTTCATAATGGATGGGTATTGAATTTTTTTTTTTTTTTTTTTTTTTGAGTTGGAGTCTCACTCTGTCGCCCAGACTGGAGTGCAGTGGCCACTCCTGGCCACCGCAGCCTCGACCTGCCGGGCTCCGGCGATCCTTCCGCCTCAGCCTTCCAAGTAGCTGGAACTACAGGCGCGCACTACCACGCCCGGCTAATTTTTTGATTTATTGTAGAGATGAGGTCTTGCTTGCCCAGGCGGGTCTCGAATCCGCGGGCTCAGGCAATCCATTCACCTCAGCCTCCCAAAGG
>CAUYQG010300359.1:0-12014 GCA_963574415.1 Tarsius wallacei | reverse complement strand
AGGCTGGTCTCGAACTCTTGGGCTCAAACACTCCTCCTGCCTCGGCCTCCCAAAGTGCTGGGATTACAGATGTGAGCCACCACATTCATCCTGAATTTGAATTTTATCAAGTAACTCTGTTTGTAACAGACTTCTGCCTGTTGCACAAAGACATTGTTATTTGATACAATGCTATTTTATATGCTGTCTAGCAGCCGTGATAGTTTTCAATTAATGTATGCATGTACTGAAAGAGAATGAATGAATGAATAATGTTAAAATTTGTTGGGTGCTTACTTTGTGTCAAGCATCGTACTAAGCTTTACAAGCATTCTCATTTAAGTCTGTAACAACCATTTGTAGTCACTGATGTTATGCCCCTTTGGCAGGTAAGGAAATTGATGCTCAGGGAGTTGAATAATTTGCCCAGTGCCTCAAAGTCAGTGAGAACTGGGATAAGAAACTGACTCCAGGGCAGAACTGTTAGCACACTTAACTGGCCTGCTTAGTGAATGGTCTTTGAGTAATGGTTCTTGAACGGGATTTAGGTACCTTGGCTTTTCAAGTTTAAGTATTATTGATGTATCTTTTCTCAACATATAATGAACACTCTCTTGTCTTACCCAGCTTTTCTCAGGGCCTCTTTAGCATCATCATTTACTTTTTTTTTTTTTTGAGTCGAAGTCTCACTTCATCGCCCAGGCTGGAATGCAGTGGCACACTCACGGTCACCCCAGTGTCGACCTGCTGGGCTCCGGCGATCCTTCCCCTCAGCCTTCCAAGTAGCTGGAATTACCACACCCAGCTAATTTTTAAAAAAAAAATATGTTGTAGAGACACGGTCTCACCATGTTGCCCAGGCTGGTTTTGAACCTGTGGGCTCAGGCAATCCACTCGCCTTGACCTTCCAAAATGCTGAGATTACAGCCTGAGCCGTTGAGTCTGGCCCCTCTCTCTGAACTTTGATGGCAACTCTGAATCTACACCACATCATCCAACACTTAATTGTATGCATTCTTGCATTTCTTGGAGATGGTTACTTATATTTTTGGCTATCTTACAACTGGGTTATGAGTATTGAAGACAAGGACCAAATCTAAATATCTTTGGTAGCCCTCATACTCAGAGTAGTATTGTGAGGCCCAGATAAGCGAGGATTAATACCTTCTTCAGTGTTTGCAAAAAATAAAATAAAATAAAAATAATAATAATTGAATGCCATCAACAATTTAATATATACTTCACATGAGATGTTAGTACTTCTAAGAAAAAGTATCTGTATTGACCCACAAAGCATGCTATACAGTCTGTATTATTTTTTCTATTAAATTTATGATTTAGTGATTTATCATAAAATGTATATCTTAGGAGGTTAACAATGTTAGTTAGCAGAGCTAACCTATAGGTGCTCAAAAATATTTGAATGAGATGCTAGTCCGGTTGCTGATGATAATATTCAATACCATACTAATACTGGGTAGATTTCTCATTTATATCACAGAGAGACTCCCTTTATATTGTTAGTGTGCCCAACTTCTTACTGCTTTACACTTGATCATAAAACATTTTCTCTGGAGAATTTTATGACCACAGAGGTTTACTTTGCTAATGTGTTCTCACTGACAAAACAAAAGCCATAAATGCTATTCACATTTCCTGATTTTTTAGGTGGAGTGGATTCCTCCTTTGTGCCATTGCAATGTTTCTTGTGATATTCCCAATGTTTACTTTTCCAAAAAAGCTCCCACCTCGGCACAAGAAAAAGAAAAAGAAAAAGTTTTCTGTTGATATGAGCGATGACGACGTTATGAAGGAAAAATCAAACCATAACGAACAAGTGGACAAAAAAGTTTCTTCTATAGGATTTGGAAAGGATGTCAGAGGTAAAGTATAGCTCTTAAGTAAATACGTTCATGCTGCTTAGATCAGTGCTACTCAAAGTGTGGTCCTAGACTAGTGCTGTCCACCAACTGTGTGGCTGGTCTGTGGCTGGCCGTGGCTGGATAAGTACGGAGATTGATAGTAAGTGTTACAAAATTTTTTAGAAGTTTGAGTAATTTTATGACTGCTGCATCGAATGATAATTTAAAAGTTGGACTTATATTTTGTATGTTTTTTAGACGATTCATTTTCTAATTCATTTATTTTGCAGAAGTATCAGTAGATGACAGACTGGAAATGATAATTTTGGAAAATGTTCCTTTTTTGTTTGAGAAGCACTGATTTAGATTGTAAAGATATGGATGTTCATATCTATCATTTACTGTAATTAGAGATGTCTGATTGCTAAAATACTTACTGCATTGTTTAATGGATGGTTTGTTTCAGGGGAGCAGTGACTTTGGTAGTGCAGTCTGATGCTTACATAAGTATAAAACCCACCACTAGGAAGGGATCCCTCTCAATTGCCGCTCTGTTAAATGGTTGCATGTGGCCATGGAGAAGGGTGGCCCGGGGAGTGGACTCCAAACCCAGTATGAAAACATCCAGAATGTCTCAGTGATGTACTGGCCTATTTTTTCATTTTTATTTCTCTTAAAAAGATCAATTATATACGAGCTAGATTAGGCAATCTAAAATTCAAATATTTTTGAATTGATCTTAACCAGACAATCTTTGTTCAGTATTCACTACATCCGTCAAATGGCAATTAGTCCCTTTAATTCTAGAAACCTATCACACTACACTCTCATAAGTTTCAGCTTTGTTTCCTGAATTCTCTGAATTGATTTTTTTGGTATAAAATATGAAGCATAATACTTATCCAGTGTTTACATTCGTTGAAATTGTTTTAGTTAAAATTTACCCAGGTCCATTATCATCTTATTTAGATTTTTTTCACAGTGTGGCCAAAGAGAAACTCTTGAGGCCTAGAATAAAGTTCCTTATATCATATAGACCTGTCCCTTCAGCCTAAGAAGAATACTAGTTTAATTGGACTTTTTCTGGTTTTTTTTTTTTAGTTGGGGTCTCACTCTGTTATCTGGGCTGGAGTACAGAAGCAAGATCATGGCTCACCACAGCCTTGATCTCCTGGGCTCAAGGGATCCCGCTACCTCAGCCTCCCAAGTAGCTGGGACTCTAGGCGCATGCTACCACGCCTGGCTAATTTTTAAATTTTTTTGTAGAGACTAAGTCTCACTATATTGCCCAGGCTGGTTTCGAACTCCTGGACTCAAGCAATCCTCCCCCACTGGCCTCTCAAAGTGTTGTGATTACAGGTGTGAGCCACAGCACTTAGTCAAATTGGACCATGTTTAAAGACTATATTTGTGAAAGCAAGTGAAGTGACATTTCATTGAAAATGCTTCTTCCCAGTTAAGTTTTTAATTTGTCCTCCACCCATTACTTTGTGACACTGTGCACTTTTGGAACTGCCAAAGTGACTTCTTATGCTCTAATAGCATAAAAGATTCTCTGGATAACAGTGTGACCCGGGTTCTTTCCACATGGACCAGATCACCATTTTTCATGAATGTATTATAGACCATTATGGTTATTAGCAAAGGGGTGAATTTTTTTTTCAACTCAATTGAGACAAAGTTGGCGTTAAAGAATTTAAAACATAAAAATAGACTTAGAGTCTTAATTTATGGAGAAGATAAAGTAGATTCAAGGAGAGAAATAAAGGCATAGGTAAGATAAAATTGTATATTTTATAGCTTGGGGGAAGCTGACTTGAATGTGAAATATATATCTAACTGATAGTGGAAAAAAGGGAGGAAGAGATTGAGATAAAATATTAACAGTTCCTACAACTGTTGATGGGAATGAAATTCTTCTGGAGGATGCAAGGTAGAAAAAGTGTCAACGCCTCACCCACATTCTTGGACCTTGCCATTTTCTTTTCTTTTCTTTTTTTTTTTTTTTTGAGTTGGAGTCTCACTCCGTCGCCCAGGCTGGAGGACAGTGGCACTCTTCCGGCCACCGCACCTCAACCTGCTGGGCTCTGCCGACCCTTCCGCCTCAGCCTTCCAAGTAGCTGGAACTACAGGCGTGGCTACCATGCCCGTCAATTTTTTGATTTATTGTAGAGGCGAGGTCTCACCAAGTTGCCCAGGTGGATCTTGAACCCGCGGGCTCAGGCCATTTACTCGCCTCGGCCTCCCAAAGTACTGGGATTACAGGCTGAGCCATCGAGCCCAGCCTGATCTTGCCATTTTCGTGGTGGAAGTGCACCAATTGCCTGGACTTGCATCACATACCTGAGGGGTTTCCGGGAAGACTACTTGGCTCCTGCTTGAGGGCAGTCTTCAAGTACAGTACCAAGGAATGAGCACCTCTGGCTCTCCATCCTTCAAAGAAGTCTTAACCCAGACGACTGATAAACACCCAGCTCCCTTGCCTCTTGGGTGAGACAATTCCAAGGTGTGTTTCCATATCTGTCGTGGGGCTGCCCGCTCTTCCAGGGCATCTGGGCTACACTCCCTAACCAGCATTCCCTGAGCTGCCCAAATAAGTTGCTTGGACTTGAATCCTTGTCTTAGGGCCTGTTTCTGCTGACCCACACTTAGACATGCAGGCTCCAAAGTGGTAAAAGCCAAAAGTGATTTTTGGAAATGGACTTTCTTCACTGTTTTATTGGCTAACTTCTTGTGCTGTCAGGCATGGTTTTTCTCCACTCAGTTTAATGGTTCAGGATATTTTCTTTTAAAATCAAGAGTAAAGGGAGTCTTTGAACAGTGTCAGGTAGTTGGTTTATGAAACTTGTTTCTATTCTGATTTTCTTGTTAGTATTTCTGGTAAATACTCCTTTTTTACCCTAGGGCTTGATTGTGGTGACTGATCCCACTTCTGATTGGGACACAGAGCTGATTCATTGTATTACTTCCACTTGTACTGGATTCTCTAATTCTTTCAAGACTAGAACTTCAAGAGACACTTACTAGAGAGAAATACTGTTTTAATTGAATTATACTGAAAATGTTTTGCTAAAAGTGAATCAGATCATATTTTAATAATGTTCAATTAGAATATTTAAAATTAATTCATATTTATCTTGCACACATTGATTTCCTTTAGAGTATTGAATACATATCACTTGAAGGATGTGGCTGTCTAATATTTAATATAGGTTTCAAAAGGAAAAAATTAAATCCCTGAGAGTCATTTAGCTATTGATAGAATTTGCTTTTTTTTTTTTTTTTTTTTTTTTACAAAGCTGAGATTAACTATTGAAGTCTTGCATTAAATAATGGCTGCTAAGATTTCATTTTGAGTTACATCCGAGTTTGAGTGTCAGATTTTTTTTCTCTTTTATTTTCTGGAAGAATGTTTCTTTTGGTCTTTATTTCATATTTGATACCGATATTAGCTCCTTCAGAGAGGGGTGGAAGTTAGTAACTTATGCTTCCTTAAAAATAAAATTATTTTGACTATCCAGCACTCTTTTGGGAAGTTCTATTGCAGAGAATGGTAGACAAAAATATACTGTACTTTCCATTCTCTGCCTCCACATTTTAATGACAGACATTGAGAATATCTGACTCAGTGTTTCCATATTCTTATTATAAATTATGCAGGAATAAGGCTAATTTAAAACACCACAAAAGGGAAAGTAGAATTCTCAGTATGTCTGCATTACATTCCACAAAGAGATCAGCATTGATTCTATCAAAATCTTACCAATAAAAAGAAACATTTAAAATATTTAAGTGCATCAATTTTCCTGAGGTTTGAGGTCCAGCTTTTTAAAGCCTTCCAAATTTAACCAGGCGTCTTCCTATCTATAGAACTTTGGGTGGTAGTTAACCATAAGAAGAATTTTATTTTTGCATCCACTTTTACTCTTAATTGCTTAGCATTATTAATTTAACATAAAATATGACAGGCTTTTCTCTGCTAGAGTTTTGTCTGTGTTAGGGTGCAATATGTTAAAATCTTAACTAAATAAAATAGTTACCCTGAGGTGATAAACTGATTTAAAGAGATCATTGAAAGTTACAGAATTTTGGCCGGGCATGGTGGTTCACGCCTGTAATCCCAGCACTTTGGGAGGTCAAGGTGGGAGGATCGCTTGAGTACAGGAGTTTGAGACCAGCCTGGACAACATAGTGAGACCCTGTCTCTATTAAAAAAAAAAACAAAAACCACTTTTTATTTTAAAAATAAAGTAACCAAATTTTGTTCATAGAAGGATAATGTTGGCATCATTAAATTCATTGAGCATTCACTCTTACAGAGGATGCTGCACTCCACATTGTAGATGTGAAGGACAGTGAGCTATGTTTTGCCCTCTGAGAGCTTAGAGTCCACTGAGGGACACGGAACAAGTACAGGTGGAAATATGTTAAAGATCATAAAATGAGAACAGACACAGTGGCGTGGTGGTCCAAGGCTGGAGAAGGAACATCCCTTTGAAAGATCAGGGAAGGCTACGTGGAGGAGGTGGGATTTGAGATGAACCACGAAAGGCTGGGAGAGTTTCAGCAGGGGGAATTGGGGTGATGGGAGTACTCCAGGCAGAGAGATCCAAGCCAGAAGGTAACACTGCATAGATGTATTTGAGAATGCGTATTTGAGAATGCTGGTCAACAGTTTTGTGGCTGGTGTGTTGTGTATATGCAGCGGTGAACTGGGAGATGAGCTTGGGAAGGAGCCGTGGGCCGTATGGTGGAAAGCGAGAGTTCTCGCCTTCCTTGAATTCTTTCCTAAGGGGGGGGGGGGTGCGGTGGGGAGATTTGAGCAGGTGTTTGGCATCACTCTAGGATGTAGATTAGGGAGGAGAAGGAGCAGCCCAGTCACAGACAGAGCCCAGGTGGGAGGCTGTAGCCGGGGAGAAGAAAGGGCTTCAGCCTGCTACACTGGTCCTCCTGCCTCTACCCTCGCCCCCTTTCAGCTTGCTTTCCACTTAGCAGCCAGAGAAACCCTATTAAAATGCCACTCCTCTGTGGTCTCCCATCACACTCACAGAGAATTCCCCTCCTCTGTGACCTACGTGATCTAACCCCTGGTTGCCTCTTTGGCCCCATCTTCTTTCAGTCCCATTTATTCTGCTTCAACCACATTGGGCTCGTTGTTGGCCCTCAAGCCTGCCAGGCACACTCTCACCCTAGGGCCTTTGCACTTGCCATTCACGTGCTGGAAATGCTCTCTCCCAGGGCCCCTCACCTTCTTCAGTGTATTACTCAAATGGCCCTTTTCCAGTGAGGCCCTTCTTAGCCCCCTGATTGAAAATCTCGTCTTTCCTCCAGAACTTCTCACTCTCTTTCCTCTTTTATTTTTTATTTTAGCACTCATCACTAACCTACTGTGGACTCCGTGTGTTTATCTTATTTATTGTCTCCCTAGTGAGAAAGTAAACTCCACGAAGGCAAGGATTGTTTTGTCCATCAGTCACATTTCCTGCTGAGTTTACACCACCTAGTAGGTACTCTAAATATTTGATGAATGATTTATTGAATGAAAGGAGGGAAGAAAGAGGTCATTTCCATAGGATGTGACAACCGATGTGGGAATGATGGGAGGCAGGTACCAGAGATGGATTTAGAGCCTCAACCTCTGATAATGGGGAAAGGAGCTAGTCGAGAAAGGCAGAAGGAATTCAATCTGAATTTTAGTTGCTCAGCATCCAGAACCAATGCATGTGGCCCTTTGCCAGGTGTCTCAAAACAAGTATAGCATAGATTCCTTAGGGTTCGTTTTTTTCTCGGAGTTGGGGGTCTCATTCTTTGGCCCAGGATTGAGGGCAGTGGCACGATCATGGCTCACTACAGTCTCGGCCTTTTGGGCTCAGGGAATCCTTTCGCCTCAGCCTCCCAAATAACTGGGACTACAGGTGCATGGCACCACACCCAGCTAATTTTTTTGATTTTTTGTAGAGACCAGGTCTTTCTATGTTGCCTAGGCTGGTCTTGAACTTCTGGGCTCAAGCAATCCTCCCGCCTTGGCCTCCTAAAGTTCTGGGATTGCAGGTGTGAGCCACTGCGCCCGGCCAGCATCAGTTGCTGACTCAGCAAATTGAGATCACCCAACGATTCATGCCTGGGCTGGGCTATCTAGCTCTCTTGCTTATTGCTTCTGCTGAATTGCACTTTAATTTTATGTTTGCAGCTTTTATTGAAAGCTACTGCTTGAATTCTCATTTGCCATAGGATTACTGCTTAATAGCTTTGTATAAAACCTCATTTCTTTAAAACGGGATGCTCAAACCTTGCCTGTGTTAGCATCACCACGAAGGCCCCCCCAAACCCAGATTGCTGGGCCGCAGAGCACAGTCTCTGATTCAGTAGGTCTGGAGTGGGACCTGAGAATTGGCATTTTCAGTCACTTCCCAGGTCATGTTGTTGGTCTAGGGACCACACTGTGAACACAATTGCTCTAGAACCTGGTTGGGAGAAGCTTTGCCTTCCGTGAAAAAAATCAGAATATTTCTACATTTCTGATAATGATGATTGTACAACTCTTTGCTTTGGTGGCCAGGAAAATCAGAGTAAAATCTGAAGCTCCGGAAGAGTCTTAGGGTCACATAGAACTCTTTTCCCTGGTTTTGAGGTTCTGCTCTGTGTATGTTTTCTCTATATCTAATTCTTTGTTTCATTTTTGTTCAAACTTTATTTTACTGTATGTGTGTTTTCTTGTGGTGAGTCACACTTTTGGATTTGGAAGGATAGCTTAGGGGGTAAAAGGTAAATGATTACAAGCCAAAGAATCTCTAAAAAAGAAAGCTCTTTTTTTTTTTTTTTTTTTGAGTTGGAGTCTCACTCTGTCGCCCAGACTGGAGTGCAGTGGCCGCTCCCGGTGCGCGCTACCACGCCCGGCTAATTTTTTTATTTTATTGTAGAGATGAGGTCTCGCCAAGTTGCCCAGGCGGGTCTCGAACCCATGGGCTCAGGCAATCCACTCACCTCGGCCTCCCAAAGTGCGGCATTACAGGCTGAGCCACCGAGCCCGGCCAGCTCTTTCTTTATACTCAGTAAAAAGGGTATACATGTGGGTGACTCAGAGCATCTACTTAGAAAGACATCTGAAAATACTCATTGGTCCTGAATTTTAAAAAGCAAGTAGTACTGTGACCAGGAGCTACAGATGATGTGTTCTGGGCCCCGGTGGCTGCCATTTCTGTCCACTTGTTGTAGGTAAGTGGCTTCAGGCTCAATGTGCTAAGCCTTGAGGTGGCTATGGTGTGCTAGTGTCATCTAGTTCCCTCTGTCTTTTCTATGAAAGCAGCAAATGCCATTTACTGGTATGTTCTGGAGAGGAGAGAGGATTTGGAAGACTTTCAGGAGAACTTGTGATTGGGGAACCCACGGGTTGCTTGTTTCAAAGAAAATGAGCAGGAAATGGGAGCATGTAGGTGCTCCATTGGCTGTGTTGCATATGATGAGTGACTTTGGCTTTGCTTTTACAGAAAACCCTAACCTAAAATTGTTTGATGCTTCTGGATAACAGGCAGGATAAGTCATTTCTACTCTGCACTCAAGGACATTCTCAGGATGGTGCAAGACTTACAGTCCATAAAAGAAGTTACTAAGGTTTTCACCAGATTTATTTATTTATTTACTTGTTTTCTGAGGCGGGGGTCTCACTCTGTCGCCCAGGCTGGAGTGCAGTGGCACAATCGTGGTTCACCGCAGCTTCAACCTCTTGGGCTGGGACTGCAGGCATGCACCACCACATGTGGTTAATTTTTTTTTATTGTTTAATTTTATTAATTTTTTTGTAGAGATGAAGTCTTGCTATGCTGCCCAGGCTGGTCTTAAACTCTTGGGCTCAAGCCTCCCAAAGTTCTGGGATTACAGGCGTGAGCCACTGTGCCCGACAGTTCACCAACTGTTTGATATACCAGAAGGCTTTAAGTTATACAAGTAATAGGAACAAAAAGATTAGAGATACAGGAATAATAAAATACAAGTCTCCTTTAGTAGCCATGGTTCCAGAACTCCCCTCCCCTTCTGTGGATACCAAAATTTATGGATGCTTAAGTTCCTGATATGAAATGATAAAGCATTTCCATATAACCTATACACATCCGCCTGTATACTTTAAATCATCTCTAGATGTCTTATAACACCCAGTACAATGTAAATGCTGTGTAAATAGTTATGCTGTATAGTTTAGGGAATAATGACAAGGGAAAAAAAGGCTGTATGTATTCCGTATAGATGGAGCCATTCATTTTTTTCCCAAATATTTTTGGTTTGTGGTTGGTTGTTGAATCCGCGGATGTGGAACCCATGGGTATAGACTGCAATTTAAGCATTTACAAGGGAAGGGAATTGAGGAATTTCACGAAGAGATTTTAAAGAAAGCTATTCTTTCATTTTCCCCATGTACCGTGTACCATGGGATTTTAATTTATACAGATGACTTAGTGACGGCATGACGGATTAACGCCACTGGAAGGGGGACTTATTACTCACATTTCCCAAGAGAAGAGAACACACCATGTTATGCAGGGCCCCAGAGGGAACACCAGGTTTGGTCAGGAGGCAGAATAAGAGTGAGGCCCAGAGCCTAGGTCAGAGCCTTTATTGGGGTTTCCTTGGACAATGACTTAGGATTGGTTAATTTGAAGAGTGTTGATGGTCTCTGGGCTATAAGGGTGGTCTCTAGATGCCTGGGTTGGGCCCTGGGTGGTTAGAGCCAGGGAAGTACGGTTTGGTGTGTGATAGTTAGATAAGGGGAGGTTGGGGATACACACTTAGGATTGGTTGGTTTGCTTATGAAAGGTGTGCTCTTGGTGGCAGCTGAGCCCTTTGCTATCTCTAGGAATTGATAGTCCTGGGATTCTGGAAGGGCAGTCTCTCTTTAGCCAGCAAGCTTTTTTTTTGAGTCGGGGCTTACTCTGTCATCCAGGCTGGAATGCAGTGGCATGGCTCATCACAGCCTCTACCTCCCGGGCTCTGGTGATCCTTCTACCTCAACCTCTTGAGTAGCTGGGACTACAGGTGTGCATCACCATGCCCAGCTTATTTTTTATTTTATTTTTGTAGAGATGAGATCTCATTATGTTGCCTAAGCTGGTCTCGAACTCCTGGGTTCAAGCAGTCCTCTCACCTCAGCCTCCCAAAGTGCTGGGTTATAGGTGTGAACCACTGTGCCCTGCTCAGCAAGCTTTTTAAGATGTCAAAACATTATAAAATACAGAAAATTTAAAAAACCGTGATTGGGCAACCGCTTCGGGTCCCCTCCAACTTTGGGAGCTTTTCTGTCCTCTCAATAAATCCTGCTTTCTAAAAAAACAAAAAACCATGATTAACTAAGGATGTGTGTGTTATAGCTGGAGTATCTTCTCACTGGCCTCCTTCAACTAGAATTATCCTGTGAGGTTCCCTCCATCTTTCTTTATTTTGCTACCCTCCCTTTCCCACCTTCAGGAGGCTTCTGTGCCCTGGAGGCCAAGGCCTGGTTCCTCCATGTGCTTCAAAAAGCACCCAGTATTTTGGCAATATTAAATTATTATATGATTTATCAATAAAATCCCAACCTTTTGTAGATAACAATAAACTTTCACTCTGGTTGTCTCTGTTTTTACTATTGATCTCTTTGTGCCCAATGTGAGTTCTCTGGCTTGTTTTGACTTGAGTCTATTTATCTTACTTTATTTTGTTTTTTATTTTGAGAAAGCAGGATTTATTGAGAGGACAGAAAAGCTCCCACAGCAGGAACCTGAAGGGGTTGCCTGGCTGGGGTCGAAAGTTTATATAGTCCTAAGTCCAAGCCGATTGGCTTGCATTAGCTGTGAGCTGTAGCTGTTCTGATTGGTCAGTATTAAGGCCCAATCGGCAGGAGGTAGGGTCCTAATGGTGAGCTGATTGGTTGCTTTTTGATCCCAGCAGTGAGTACTTAAGCTCTAGCTTGAGAGGCTCTGCAGGGAGCTTGTTTACCAATGCTAATCCCTAGAGGCCTGCTGGAAGTTCACTACATTGTTACCAGAGGACCTGCCTGTTTGTCTGCCTAGCCTTTCTCTAACTATCTCCTGTCTCATTCCCCCCTCTGGAGTAGTAACCCTAACTACCGTTAGGGAGTAAGGACGATGACCAGTCTGGCTACTTCCTGCTGATCATGGGCATTGTATGGGGGCAGCAGCTAGG
>CAUYQG010300357.1:0-38882 GCA_963574415.1 Tarsius wallacei | reverse complement strand
TGCCCCTGCCCCAGAGGTTCATGAGTGAACTCTCATCAACAGCTCTTAAATGTGAAATCCGCCATCATCCCACTGTACTTCACAAAGGACATCTTTTGGGAAAATGAACCCCAATCTCCCAAAGCATCTTTCCAAGCAACTGGGTATGAGCTGTGTTTAAGAGCTGTTGCTGATGAGGGTTCACTCATGAACCCTGCCCCTCTCCTGCTGTCCCCTGGGAGCCCCAAGTCCTGAAGATGTTCATCAGTTCTCATCACCAGCCACTAGATGGCAATACCAGGAATCAGTTCCTTCTCCAAAGAAAGAGGCTTGGTGAACCACATGGTTAAAAATTAAGCACAAAGTCATGAATGGGAGGAAGAAGGGGAAGTGGAAAGGACTTAGAATTCCAGCTCCCCATCGCTCTACATGGCTATATAACCTGGGCACATCCTTTAAACTCCCAGAGCAGTCGGCAGAACCAGGCTTGGAGTAATAACTACCTCCTGAGGCAGTAAGGCCCAGGGTGCACATTAACCTCCTGGGAAGCTTTAAAAAACAGTGAAGTCCAACCCCCACCAGACCAATTAAATCAGAATCTCTAGGTGTGGTTCCCCTCATCTGGTGCTTGGGGGGTAGGAAGGGGAGCTCCCAGGCAATCCCAGCGCATACCCTGAGGTGAGAATAAGGGCCAGCACCATGGCTCATACATGTAGTCCCAACGACTGGGGAAGCTGAGCCAGAGGATCGCTTGGGTCCAGGAGTTCAAGGCTGCTGAAAAATCTCTGCTCTCAGGCAATACTTGAGCCTGCATTGGGAACTCTTTAATAAAGCAGATTTCTGGGCCTAATCCCTAGAGTTTCTGATTTGGCAAGTCTGGTGTGGGACACCAGCATTTGCTGATGCTGCTGGTCGGGCCCACACTTTGAGAACTGAAAGTACAGAGCCCCAAATGGAGTTTCTCTGGTCACCTTGAGCTCATACACAGCAATAATCCTTTCTCAGAACCCTGAGTGAGTCGTATGACATTAAAATTAACATCACTGTCTTAAGAATTTGTCTTTTGGCTACTAGTACCCTTCTCATCTATGTGGCAGACGCACCCATCCACCTACAAGCCCACCTTTGTCTATGTGCTCATAACTGACCCATCCATCCATCTACTATCAGAGATACGAGAAATAGACCACCACTTCATCACAATGGCAACCTGCCCCCACCTCAAAGGGAAGCTGTAAAAGTCTTCAACCCCAAGTATTTGCCACCATGATTTCTTTAAACCTCTGACTCCCTCTCCAGTCTTTGAGGGGTGGATCCACCCTCTCTCTCTCCGATCTACTTTCTGAATAAACTTTATTTTCTAATCTAATTTCTGTGCAATTTTTTGTCATTCCTGCGGCACAGGCACACCTAACAAGAACCACTGACTTGGAGAGAGAGCGAGAGAGAGAGAGAGAAGAAGAAGGAGGAGGAGGAGGAGAAGCAGGAGGAAGAGGAGGAGGAGGGAGGGAGGGAGCGAGGGAGGGAAGGATGGGAAGGAAGGAGGGAGGGAGGAAAACTAACAGAACACTAAGCACCTTGCCCAACCCACAGAAAGCTGTGTGTGCATGTATGTGAGTGTGTGTTTTAGTAACTACCAGTAGTCTAGTTCTCTGACACCACTTGAGTTTCCAACAAGTCAAACTCGACTCGACAGGTTAAGGACCCAGTCCCACAAGACTGCTTCCAGGTTAGACACTAGCCACAAATGGAATGCCCAGATGACCCACACATCTACCCACACAACTACAAATTCAGAGGACCCCACAATCTTTCCTTGGGGTGATAATTTGCTAGAATGATTCACAGAACCAAGAAAGGGCTTTGCCTATGATTACTGGTTTATTACAAAGGACACAACTCAGAAACAACGATGGAGGTATTACAGGGGACAAGAGATGGGGATGGGACCCAGAGCCTCCGTGGCCCCTCTGGGCACCAGAGTAGGAAGCATTCATCAGAGTTTACAAAGTACTTGGAGATGTGTTATCTCACATTATTATTCCTGTTAGTTCAGCAGAAGTAGCAAGCCACAGTCACTTCACAAATGAGGAAACAAACAAAAAGCACTGATTGCAGAGATCGTTGTTCTTAGTGCCTCTCTGCCCCAGAGAACCACTGTTTAAACTATACATAAACTAAGAAGAGTTAACAGGATCTGACACACACTTCTGAGTACACAGCTTTGGCACAGGGTTTGGGAGGACTTCTCTTGGCTGGCCAGAGGCTCTCCTGTTTCCCTCTTGGTTTTCAGTGGCATGGGAGGTGGGTCAGACTGCAGGTCCTCAAGCCTTCCACCAGCTTATGCAAGCAGTCTGTCCAGTCTGACTTGGGTTCTTCCTTGCATCTTCCTTCCCCAGGACCAGCTCCGAAGCCCCCATCCCCCACCCTCCCAGCTGGATTTTGCTCAGAAGGCCATAGCTGAGGGCTGTGGAGATGGCCTGGGGCAGAGACCCCACAGGCAGGAGGCGAATAACAGGGAGGCTTGTCTGGCTCTGGGCCTGCTGCCACATAGCTGAGCCTAGGGCTGGTGCCAGAGCCAGGTCTGTTTACCCCACCAAGAGGCGGGAGGGACTGACCGAACTTCCTGCCCCACAGATGGCGAAGCCTCTGACCCATTGTTTTCCAGGACCACGGAGGGCGCAAGGAATGCAGGGCTGGAAATAGGAAGGCTCAGCTTCCGCTGCACAAGGTTTCTGCCAGACTCAGGCTGTCCCTCCAGACAGTGAGAGGCAGGGCCCTCGATCCCGTCCTGCCCCATCTGGCTCACTGGACCACACTGAGTAAGGCATTGCCCTCTCTAGGCCCCTGCCAGAGATGGGGACACAGAAGGCTTGGGCAGTGGGGTGACACACAGGCCGAGAAAATGCTGCCTTGGCCAGGCTGCACCCCTCAGCCCATTCATTCACCACACACAAGACAAGTGATCACATCCACGTGAATGCCTCACACATACCATGCATGTTCTTATACATGGTGCACATGCCATGCCCATGCTAACACCCTCACATGTATACACGTGTGCCCTCACACACTCACAGGCCCTCCCACCATTAACCTTTCTGCAACATTATCATCATGATGAGCATTTATTGAGCACCTACTGCATACCAGAGACGATTCTATGTGCTTTATGTGCATCTTCTCAAATAGCCCTCCCAGCAGCCCTGTGAGGAAGGCATGCAATCACCCCCACTTCAGAGAGGGAA
Organism: Tarsius wallacei; assembly: GCA_963574415.1. Lineage (NCBI taxonomy): Eukaryota > Metazoa > Chordata > Mammalia > Primates > Tarsiidae > Tarsius > Tarsius wallacei. The sequence continues at coordinate 35,655 of CAUYQG010300357.1, read as the reverse complement.
AAATGAAGGCACCAAAGGCTATGTGGCTGGTCCAGGATCAGCCAGACTGTAAGTATGTGTCCCTTAAGGTAACCACAGAGCACCACTTTCTCTTAGCCCCTGGGGTCACCATTTCTCTAACAACCTTCCAGGTAGTTGTGAAAGAAAAGTGAGAAACATCTAAGAAAGCCCTCCTGGCAGGCTCCCTCCCTGCCTCCCTCCAGGGGCTTCAGTATGGTATTGTTCTCACTGTCAGGAATTCACCCTGTTGTGAAAGAAAAGTGAGAAACAAGTGGGAAAGTGCTCTGGGCAGTCTGGCCCAGGGAAAGCCTGATCCTCAGATACTCGGGCTCCTCGTGGGGGCCACAAATACAGCAGCTGCAGGTAACCCGGAGCAATTATCTGGAAAAAAAGACAAAAGAAAGGAAAATTCTTCCACAACCAAACAAAGCCAACGACAAAAATCCATGGAGTAAATTCCTTCCAAGCTTCCTCACAGGAGAATGCTAACTATTCCCCACCTACTGAGAACACACCAGACCAAAAACCGTAAGTAAAAAAGAAATAATACAGCAGTTACATTGGCCATAGCAGGAAGCAGCATCCTGACTCCCAGCAAGATGGAAGCTGGCTAGAAAGGCAGAACAGGGAGGCATGGAGAGAGGCCACTGTGTCACTGCTCTCTGCAGACAGGGCAGGCCTTTCAGAGCCAAGGTAGAGAGACCCACACACCCAAGCAACCCCTGAGGAAGCTGCAGATCTGGCCCACAGTGGGCTGACTGTGGTTCTAAGGAGCACAGTTTCAAGTCCACATTTAGGGGGCTCTCCCCTATGCTGGTGCCAGGGACCAACACCCAAATGAGACACAAACCAAGTAGGAAGGGGAGGTGGGCTGTGAAGGAGGTCTGAATAAAGTGCTCTGCGAGCACAGAGGAGGGAGTGGAGTGCAGAGGAGGTGAGATCTGGAAGGAGCTAATGGGACTTGGGAGGAGGGAGACACAGGAAGTGGAGTAGCAGGGGCAAAGTCTCCAGGCGTGAGGCCACATGGTTTCACCATGACCTCCTCTGCTGAAGCCGAGGGCATCGCTTCCCTGCCCTATCCTTGGGGTCTGTGGGGAGGAAGGAAAGGAAACCCTTGCTGTGTGAGCTCCTACTGTGTCCTGCCACAGCACCATTCACTCAGTGAGGCAGGAAAGTTCAGTGTCACAGAGCAGCTGTGCTCTGAAGACAAGGACCTGGCTCATAATGTCCATTCTGCTACTCACAAACACCTTGACCTTGGGGAGCACTTAATTCCCAGCCTCTGTTCTCCTATCTGTATAACAGGGCTAGCAATAGTCCTGCCCCCCAGGGTTGTCCTGAGGGTTGAAGGAGTCCCACGGAGCCCTTACCAGCCCACACGGAGGCTGACAAATATGTCGCCTGGGGAACTGCACACACACAGGTCTCAGGTTTTCATCGCCAACCCTTATGACGCCATAGGCCTGGGGTGGGGTCCAGGAATCTGCATTTTCAATCCCCTCCTGCCAAGCGATTCTGAGGCAGTTGGCTAGAAGATCACACTTTGAGAAATACTCAAACGCTTGTTGTTACTGTCACTTAACTTCGCCGTCTCATTGGATCTTCCAGACAGCCCTGCAAAGACTAAATGGATAGTTCATTCCACAGGTGAGGAAAGAGGCTCAAGAGGCAAGTCACCGTCCCAGGTCACACAGGCAGCCACCAGTCACACCAGGATTCGAATCTGGGCCTGCAATCCCCACACCTGTATCTCCAAGCAGGTCTCCCTGCCAGGTTAGCCCTCGTCCTGGCAGAGGCTGGGCCTTGCACTCCCCCACCCCACCCCCACTGCCTCCATTGTTGCTTCCCCCTCTGCTGCTAATCTGGTCTCACAGACCATCCCATTTCCTGCCGGCCCACCGGCTGCCTCCCTTGCTCCAGATGGCACTTCCTGACCTTGTGCCCTACTGTTACCTCCCTTGCCGCCAGAGGGGTTGGAGCAGGGGCTGGGCAGTGCCAGAAATCAGGCATGAGGGGAGCATTTGAGGGGGCACTGGCCTCCCCTCCTGTGGTCTGAACCATCTCTGCGACAATGACCCTGACCCCCATCCCTGCGGCCCCCCGGCACTTGCCTAGCCAACCATTCCCTTGTTTACAGATGACAGGAACAGCAGTTTTCAGGGCAGAGTCAACTTCCTTACGACCTGGGAATACAAAGGGAATTGGCAGATGGTGCCAGGACAGGCCCTGTCTCCATCTGCCACCAGCCCTGAGTCTGAGACCCAGCAGGAAGCAATGCCCAGGCTGGCGTGTCCCCATGGGCACGTAGACCATGAGGGCAGGCAGCTGGCGCAAGTGGGGATGAGGGGGAAGCAGGCTTGAACACAATGAGATGATGAAGCGTGGGCCTGTCCCGGTTCCTCTGCGGCCAGCCCACCCTCTGGGCGGGAGAAGGCAGAGTTCACCCCACCCTCTGGGCGGGAGAAGGCAGAGTTCACCCCGTTGGAGAGGGAAACGCTGAGCTGTTGTTTTTCATTCCACAGTCGTTGATTGACTGTGCTGGATCCCATGCAGAATCCCGCCCCAAGGAGTGTTCTCTTGCAGCAGGGCGCTCCTCTCACTCCAGTGTCATCTGTCTTCCCCTTCTGCGGGATGCTCCCTCGGGACACAAGCATGCTGCCACAGCTTAAAACATCCACCTCACTTCTCTACTCCCATTCACTTCAAGACTTAGGGAAGGAGCTATAACCACACATGACTCCTCTTCCTTGGGCCCCTTCTCTGACCCCTCTGTCTGTCCTGTCTACTCTTTTCCTGATTAACCTGCTCTGGTCACAGTCATAGATGAACCTGTCTTCCCAACCCAGCAGTCGCGTCTCAGACTGGCCAAGTTTCCCTCGGTCCTGCCTTCTCCCAGCATTTCTCCTTACCCACTCGATCCTCTTCTAAAGATTCCCAAAAGTCAGAGGGCCCAAGGCCTCCTTCCCTGCAAGCACATCCATGCCTCTGGCTTCAAGTGCCAGCCACAGGTCCATAGGTCCCAAATCTCAGCTCCAGCGCAGCTCACCTCTATGCCCAACCACCAACCTGATATCTCCACTTGGGTGTCTCAATCTCAACCTGCCAAAAACAGAGGAATATTTATTTCCTCCTCCCTAAAAAAAATTCTTTTAGCTGGGCACAGTGGCTCATACCTGTAATCTTAACACTTTGGAAGGATGAGGTGAGACAATTGCCTGAGCCCAGGGGTTTGAGACCAGCCTTGGCAACTTGGCAAGTCCTCATCTCTACAATAAACCAAAATAGAATTAGCCAGGCATGGTGACACATGCCTGTATTTCCAAATATTTGGAAGGCTAAGGCAGAAGGATCACAAGGCTCTGGTAGTTGTGAGAATGCAACTGCTCTCCAGCCTGGGAGACAGGGTGAGACCCCCCCAAAAATAAAAAATAAAAACAAAAATATTCATCCATCCCACTGTCCATCTCATAGTCTGACTTGCAGGGTGCCCCTGGCAAGGCTCTTTCCCTCTCAGGGTCTCTGTTTGCCCAGCTGTATAATGAAATGAGTTCAAGACTTCCCAGCCATTCCCTGTGGAAAAACAGAAGCAACTCTTCAAAGGAAAGATTGGGGCCTGCCCTGGGAGATATCAAGTCAGTTGCCCTGGGGTGAGCCCAGGCCTCGGCATTTTCCAGAAGGTCCGCCTGTGACTCTCATGATAAACAGACTCTCAGCCCTCAGCCTGACCCCTCCCCCAGTCTCAGTTCTGAGGGGCTCTGGTCCAGCCACTGCCTTCACTACTTTCCAAGCGCCTCTTTGATTCTTATTTATCACAAGTATCTTGTGAAGTTGAGGCTTTGATAAACCCCATTTTACAGATAAGAAAACTGAGGCTCTGGGGGACGTGACTGGTCCAAGGTCACATGAGAAGCAGACCCAGATCACTTGACTCCGACCAATATTTCTAAACCCAAATGACCTGCACAGACCCAGGTGGGAGCCTTAGAGCTGGAGACCACGCCTACCCCAGGGAGAAGCTGACCTGGCCCTCCAGAGCCAAGAGCGCTATCTGTTTTCCATCTCCTGAAATCTCCCCATCAGTTTTAAAGTCTGTGCACCCAAGGATGTCATAAGCCATCACAGCAAATCAAGCTGGGAGGCTGGGCTGGCCCACCAGGATTTCCAGCTCTGCTCCACCCCAGCTGAGTGGACAAGCACCTTAAATCCGCTGAGCCTTAGCATCCTGGACTTTGAAATGGGGGTGATGACACCAGCCTTTGGTGTTCCAAGGAGGGTTTGATACGATGTTTCAGGCCCAGGGTCCCCAGAGCCAAGTTGGCAGGTGCTGGGCTTAAGGCCCCAGAGCTGAGGCCTGAAGTTGGGGTCTGAGTGGAGCATCCCAGGCAGGGACCAGGCCTCCGTGGGGACAGGCATTCTGGGCCCAGGCAGCCACCCACCGTGGGGCCTGCCTATCTGCAGCCAGCCCAGGCCTCACAAAGGAACAATAACAGGAAGCCATCCCGGGGGGAAGTGGGCCAGGGCCAGCTGGAAAACCTGAAGGGGCGGTGGCCAGGCCTCCCTTGCCGGCAGGGTGTGGCTCCCCTCCAGAGGCAGTCAACGGAGCTCCACAGAACTCCACTCCACACTCGGCCTTGACAGACGGACTATCTGACGGAACGGAAATACCCCTCAGCCCACGGGCGAGGTGAGTGGGCTCCCACACTCCACTCTACCCCAGATCTCCCACCCTGTGCCCAAGATGGGAGGGTCTTTAGCTTCCCCATCTGTAGAATGGGCATCGTCAGGCTCCCAGGCGGAGAGTAGCCTCAGTCTTGAGGGCAGGCTGGGTCCCTTTCCAGCTTGGGGCGGGCCTGGGGAAAGTACACCCAGGGGTGGTCCCAGGGGTACAAATGGGCATCTCAGGGCTGAGGGAGGGGGTGAGGGCTCGGCTCTCCCACAAGTAACCTGTCCAATTCAGCATGGCCCCAGGGCCCACTGGCTTTCCACAGTGCCAGGTTGAGAGAGGAGGATTCTGCCTCAGTCGCCCAGAATGCCAGGGCAGAGGGCTGGCACCCAGGCCTTGGCTTCCCCTCAGTGCCCTTTCTCCTGCTGGAAAGGACTTACCAAGGCCTGATGTCACTCTCCTCTGCCCCCTACCCACACCCCACCCAAGGCTCTGTGTTGGGATGTGGGGAGCAGCCCTGAAAGAGGAGCTCTGAACCTCGGCCTCTCTCTGTCAGCCAGCTCCCCCATTTTCAGAACAGGCAAGCTGAAGCTTGGCTCTAGGCACCTGAGGCCCTGCCTATGAGATCCCCTTCCTTCCCTGCCCCAAACACCGCAAGGGCTGACTGTGTGCTGAGGGCACTGTAGTCAGGAAGGTGGCCCACCCTTTCTGCCCCCAGCACCCAAAGTTGAGCTCCTAAGAGCCCTGAGGGCCTCACAGCCAAGAGAAGTCCCCCAGAAGGCCTGGAAGGCAGGAGGTCTGCTATGAAAGCTGAGTGCAGATCCCAGCTCTCCTGTTTGCTTTGGTGTGCCCTTGGGAATGTTACCCAAAGGCTTCAAACCTTCAAACCTCCGTTTGTTTGTCTGAACGATGGGCATAGCGATGCATTTTGCAATTCACTGTGGTAACTAGAGATGATGGGGGCTCATTATTATTTTACTAACAACCTGTGAGGTAGACGTTTTCTTTCTCCATATCTCAGTGGAGGCAATTGAAATTTGGAGATGTAAGCGTTGGTATGGGAACTTGAATCAGGATCTCAACCCTGAAGCCCAGTTTCTTTCCACACCATTGAGCTCCTCCAGGTCTCAGGTTTCTCATCTGTAAAATGGGAGAAACAGCTTTTCCCTCAGTGAATTGAGTGCATTAACACCCTGGGAGCTGGGAGTGGTTCATTGCAGGAGACCTTTAAGGAATGGCAGTTAAATATACCTGCTATCCCAGAACTGATGTAGCTGTGGATGTTCGGTCAAGCCCCGTCAGTAAGGGGTCGGGCGCTCAGCAGGGGAACAGGATGGGAGCTAGTGGGAGGACATGAACTCAGCTCTTCCCTTGGAGAGCACCCCTGGGTACCTGCTATGTACCAGGATCTCTCCCTGATGTGAATACTTCTTGTGTATATGAGTAGGTCAAATTCTGACTGGAGAGACCAAAGGGCATTCCAGAGGAGGCAGCTCAGAAGACATGGGGGTGGGGGGAGGGTGGCATGGCCTGAGGGATCTTTAGAACAGGGAGTGATCCCACAAGCTACCAGAGCCAGGACCAGGAGCCTCAGTTCATTCCTAGGTGATGGGAGGGCAGCAGGTGATCTCCGAGTACCCCAAGAGCTGTAGAGCCCCTGGACAGCCTTGCCAACCCAGGCTTATTATGGTGAGGGGCAGGGGAGGTGTCCACTGCCCTGAAGGGGTTAAGCTTCTCACCCTGCCGTCTCAGCCTGAGCTATTGTGTTGCTGAACAAGGACCGGACATGAGGGCAGGAAGCCTAAGGGGGCCACACTCTCCAAAGTTGGATGACTCACAGCACCACTGCTGCCTCAGGGACACGAAGACCACCATCCCAGGAAAAATATTGGGCCCTTTCATTCACAGGGACCCATTAATGGTGTCTGAATTCCTTCTCTGTAGCTACAAGGACGAGTCAGGAGGGAAGAAATGTTCTAGGAGACAGGTTCTGCACTCAAGAGCTTGCTTCTGGCTGAGGAGATGCTGAGAAGTCTGTTCTGACCCAGGGTCACGCTGGTGTCAGGTGGATATATCACAGATGGCTTCCTGGGGAAGAACAGGAGCCCTGGATGCTGAGAGGCCTTGGGCAGCCCCTCTGCAGTCTGAGCCTCAGGGACCTCCAGGTTGTCCGCCTTAGGCCACAGTCAGACCCTGGCAGGTACAGATACTGGAAGGAGGAGGGTGGGACCAGGAAGGCGAAGAATGAGATTTCCTTCTGGAACAGAGGGGAATAGGAGGCAGGCCCAGGACAGAACCAGGGAATGAGGTCAGGAGTGAGTCAGCCAGTCGAAGCCAAAGCCACCCAGCTGGACGGGTGGGTAGACGGGAGTCAAGATACCCACACTCTTACTGAGCACCTACAGTGCCAGACTTTGGGGACATGATCTCATTTCATCCTCCTGCCTAGGGAGGCGGCTTCTCAGAAAACTGAGGCTCAGAGAGCAAGAGATGGGCCCAAGGCCACACAGCTCATGAGCAGCTGGGAAGGTGCAAGCAGGCAGGTACGTGGGGCTCATTTTGTCGCCCCCACTGCAACACAGTCCTGGGCAAAGGCAGGTAGCCCAGAGGAGACTGGAAAAGGCTCTCTAGGGTAGGCATTCTCTCCCTGAAGCTTGGAGCTGACCAATTAGGATGTAGACTGGATGACCTGCAGTCCAGAGACCCCGCACAAGTTAGTTTCACATCACAGACTAGATCTGGTCAATGAGTAGCCTCTATTTCAAAGACCACATTGAGGATTCAGGGCCTAAGTTTAAGTTTAGTGGGAATGAACACTATGATTGATTGGTGATGTCTGCCATGGGTGTCGGAAAAGATATGTGGCAGCCCATGAGTTCTGTTTTGCTGCCCTGCCTTAAGAGGTGCCAGGGGTATTTGCATATAAATTGAGAACCTTTAAGAAAGATAATATTGTTGTCCTCAAAGGCTCAAAGTACTAACAGTGGTGTGTGTGATAGTATGATGAACCACCAGGGGAGCTATGTGGGGGCAAGAGGAACTTTTTTGAGGTATATAAACAATTTCACTTACTCTGCCCACCCTAGGCATAGTCTGGAAATAGTGTATATATTGATTGATTGATTGATTGATTGATTGATTGATTCAAGGTCTCACTTTATCATTCAGACTGGAGTGCAGTAGCACGGTCACAGCTCACTGCAACCTTGAACCCCTGGGCTCAAGCAATCTTCCTACTTCTGCCTCCTGAGTTGCTGAAACTACAAGTGTGTACCACCAAGCCTGGCTAATTTTTTTATTTTTATTTTTTTGGAAACGAGCTCTCACTATGTTGCTCAGGTTGGTCTCAAACTCCTGGGCTCAAGTAATCCTCCTGCCTCCACCTCCCAAAGTGCTGGGATTACAGGCATAAGCCACAGTACCTGCCCCAGATTTGGTTTTAAATCCCATGAGCTGGGAGGGAGCTGGTTGTGAGACCAGAACCAGACAGGTCTGAATTCAACAGGCAGCAGTGGAAACTTTGCCACCCCCAGATCTGGGGCCTTGAGCTCATGCAACTGGATGCTAGGATGAAGTGGAAACATAGGCCCAGAACCTGCCTGGGCAGAGACACTCAGGACAGGAGGCAGAGGTTGTGAGGACAGGTGAAAAGAAGTGTTTACCCCAGAAACACAGCAAGAGAGGGCATTCCAGGCAGAGAGGACAGAATGTGCAAAAAAAACTACTAGTGAGAGGAAGGGCATGGGGCATTCCAGAAGCTTCTAGTCCTCTTCATGTCTGAAAGGGGCAGGAAGATGAAGGAGAGGAGAGCTGGCAGGGTGGGCAGAGAACACAGCGTGCTGGGCCTGGAAGGCTGATTCAAGAGCTAGACTTCCTTCTGCCTTGAGTAGAAGCCAGGGAGGAATGGTCCATAAGGGAGCAGCTGTAAGGGGAACCAAAGCGGGGGAGGCTGTAGGCAGAACCCAACCCAACGGCAGGGGAGCAGGCCTAGGACCCATGGGAGCAGATCCCAGGGTGGAAACAACAAACCAGGAGAAACCTCCAAAGGGCTAGCCCATAGCTGCCTGGCTAAACCCTACTCCCAAGGCTCCTGGGGCCTCACCCTTCATTCTCCCAATGTCTATGTGTGCCAGGGCCCAGCAGTAAATGCCAAGGCTCAAACAGACAATCTGGGAGTCCCTGGAGGCATTGGGGGATCATTGGGTAGGGTAGACACCTCCCTGAAGCTTAGAGCTAACCCATTAGGAGACAGAGGATAGACTGGATGGCCTGCAGCTCAGAGACCCCTGCACCACAGTCCTGGACTGAGACTCGAGGTGTGGGTGGGAGGGTGGTGGGGAAGGCCACACACGGAGCTGGGCTCCAGCGGCCCCTCCAGCAGGCACACCTCCTGCGTGTTCTGGGCCATCCCCTCCCACTGCCCTGCCCTCATGCCTGACCCAGGGTCTCTGGGCTAGAGTCCAGAGCCTGTGGGAGGCTGGGCTGGGACTGAGTGTCCCGTCCACCCTCTGAGGCTTTCCCTGGAGCTGGGCTCAGCTGCCAGATCTTATCCTTGCTGAAGGCGGGTGTGCTGGGGGAGGGCAGAGCAGCCAGGCCTGCATGGAAGAGCTCTGCGGGAGTGGGCAGGGGCTGAGGCCTCTGGACAGGGGCATGTACTTGTGAAGGCACATTTGGAGGCTTTGTGAGTCTGTGTGATCTGAGGATGCTGTGTGTGTCCTTGACCTGGAGACTTCTTCTGCCCGTCCCAGGGTCCAACAAAACCCCCCTACCACTGCCAAAGCCCAGTCTCGGTCACTGGAATCTAAGGTTCTGGTCAGGTCTAAGGTAGGGGTCTGCCTGGTGGTCAGAGGCAGGACCAGCCCAGGGTCATTTGCCTGGACACCCCACCGAGGGACTCCTAGCTGGGCTCTGACTTCCTGTGGTCTGTGTAGCTACAAAGGCAGGAGATATTAGGAGGTCCCAAGAGGGGTGGCTCCAGTGCCTCCCCCCTCCCTTTTGACACTGGAATTTAAAGCATGCAGAGCTGAGTCAATCTTCAAGGTCAAACTCCAGAGATAGATGGGAGCCCTCAAAAAGAAAGGGGCCAAGCGGGGGCTTCACCTGACATCCCACAATGGAGTCCGTGAGAAAGGCAGGACTCACTCCTTGGACTGCAACCCTCAGCCCAATCAGGGCTGTCTCCCACGCCCTCTCACAATGTCCTGTATTCCTCCATCAAAGCACATGTCACAATTTAAAACCATGCATTTTTCATCATGAATTAGTGTCCCTCTCCCCCATGGAGGTGGAGCCCATGTTTGCTCCCAGGTGGAGTTCAGTACCTGGCACATAGCATATATTCAATAAATGACTGTTGAGTGTGTAACCCCAGGGCTCTAGAGAGGGCTTCAGAGAAGTGGTGACATGTGACCTAAACCCAGGCAGAAGAGAGAGGACAGCAAATGAAAAGGCAGAGAAGGTGTGACAAGTCTGTGGGGGTGGAGAGATTCCCAGAGAATTAACATCCTACACTTAGAGGAAACTGAAGAGAGACAGAAGGAGTTACAGGAGTCCTGTCTTGTTCTCAGCTGCCCGGCTGGTTCAGCCTTCAGAGTACTCCTCAGTCCCCAGACCTGGTCCAGGTGTCTGGGCTCTGACCTCAGTGACCCCATGGACTATAGATACAGATCTGGACCCCAGGATCTTCTGGATCCTGACCTCCCATTCCATCCAGGCATGGCTGAGTCCAGCAGTCCCCTCTGTTCTTCAAGTTTCCTCTGCTGCTTTCCTGGGCTCCCTGCCCACTCACCAGAGGTTGTAGGCCACTCCTTCTGTCCTCTAATTTGAGGTCATTCAGACCTCTGCAGACTGACCAAGGGCACAGAGGACCCACCTTCATCCATTTGGTGCTGTCCCCAAACCCTCTAACACAGCCCCAGGGATGGGGCATCGTTAAGCATCCTGGATGACAGGGACACAGGCAGGCACCTGGCCTCTGTGTACCCTGCACTCATACCTGAGTGGCCAAGGGTAGCCTCCCAGCTCACCACCATGGTCAGGCAAGTCCCCAGGCTGCTCAGCTGGAAATTTTTGAGCACAGAAATCACTTCCAAACTCCTCAGATGCTCTGAATGTCTGTGGAGCCCCAGATCCACCTAGCAACAGCCTGAGTCTCTCAGAAAACTAGTTAGAACAACCAAGATGTAACTCTTACTCGCTGAAAGAAAAGGTGCTAAAAGAATACAGAGGCTCTGACCACACCTCCAGAGGCTGCAGGTGAGGGACATTCTGTTTTCGGCTGTTGCTGCAGCAAATCTTGCTGGCTTGATTTCTCCATCAGGAGGAGGAGAAATGATTGTCGGACAAGTAAGGACCATGTCTGGACGGGAAGGTTCACGGCAAGAAGGGAGGGTGCTTAGGACTCCAGCATGGGGACAGAGACAGGATTATGTGAGTCCCATCTCCCCAAAACCCTGCCCCTCCCCATTTCCAAGGTCCCGCCTCCTCACCAACAGCTGACTGACAAGAAAGCTTAGCACGCAGACTTGCCCCTGCCCCAGGAAATGACATGCTGGTGATGTGGGGCAGCTCTATGAGAGCCAGTGCCAGTCCTTCGGAGAGCAGGATCTTGAAGGTGACCTGTGTGCTCCAAGGGATTTCTCTCCAGGGCTCACAGCCAGACTTCCGCAGGACACACAATAGAATCCAAGGGGTTTTTCTGCACCTTCAGAGATCATCTTGTGTGAGTGGCTAGTCAAAGCGCCCCATAGGGTTAATGCTCCCCCTGAGCCATGCAGTCCCAGCCTGGGACCAGTGGACTCTGCTTTATTGAAGTCTAATGTCATTACAGTCATGTGCTGCTTAATGATGGGGATACTTTCTGAGAAATACGTTCTGAGTACTTGCATATCTAAATAGATCTAAACACAGAATAGATGCAGTGAAGATAGGACATAGAAGAGCTCTTAAAAGGTACCCTTGAATAAGGCACTCACCACAACCAGAGATAGCAGGACTGGACATTGTTCTGAGTGAGTCCGTGAGTGACTGTGAAGTCCTATGACATTACAACTGCAGACTTTATCAACACTGCACACCTAGGCTCCAATCTACTAAAGATATTTTTCTGTCTTCAGTAGCAAATTAACCTTCACTTGCTATAAATTTTTTACTTTATGAAGTTTCTAAAGTAGGCTTGTTTACACTGGTATCACCACAAGCACATAAGTAATGTGTTGTACCGTGATGTCATGACAGCTATGATGTCACCAGGCAATAGGAATCTTTCCACTCTGTTATAATCTTAGAGAGCCACCGTGGCATATGAGGTCCATCATTGACCGAAAAGTCATTTTGCAGTGCATGACTGTATCCATTTGGCTGATGGCTGCGGTCAGCACTGAGAACACTAACCTATCCAAACAGGCCCTCACTTTCCTCCTCCCAGCAGGAGGAGCCCCTAGGAGTCAAACACAACCAGAAGCCAGGGGCCTTCTGGGAGTCTAGGGGCAACCAGAGCAGAGGGTGTTGGGAGTGGAAGCAGCGTGTCTGCCAAGACAGGGAGGGTGAACAGACTAGTCTGCAAATCCCCTAGATGATTGAGTATTGAGGAACAAGAAGAGTAAAGAGTTCACTCAGTGGGGTGGGACTGGAGGGTCCTCAAGGATTCAGATGTGTTTGGTTTCATTCTTAGCTACTGTTCACTGGCCACATTGCAAATACTTTTTAATTCAGGTCTGAAAACAACTCTGAGAGGTAGATACTAGTGTCCCCATTGTACAGATGATGACAGTAAGCCTCAGAGAGGCTAAGCCTCTGGCCTGCGGTCACACAGCAACAAAGCAGTGCCACTGAGATTCTATACACCAAAGGGCCTGCAATGGAAGCTGTCACCCTGCACCTGAGGAAAGAGCTGTGTGTCAGTTGGGACTGGAAGTTGGGGAGAAGGGAAGATGTAGACAGGAGCAATGCCAAAAAGTTCTCCAAGAAAGGGAAGAAGCTGCAAGTTAGTCCCTTCGGAGGGCTGAGGGAAGATGACAGGGAGGCAAGGGGGGGACCAGGGAAGTCTGCCCAGAGGAGGACGTATGAGCTCAACTCTGAAGGACGAGGTCACCAGATGGAGGAAGGAAGGGGCCCTGGGGCTATCCTGGCCACTTCTCTTCCCCAGCTACCTGCTGTCCACAGTGTTCTCACCTAGTCTTGTGGTCTGAACCCCATCCACACACAGCAACCATCTCCAAGCTGCCCTCCAGACTCCAGGCCGGGTCTCAGCAACAGCCAGCCACAGTCACAGAGACATTGATTAAGCCCGTGTAGAACTTCTGATTTCTTCCCCACCAAATGTGCCACCTCCCTGTCCACCCTCCCTCCCCTCTCCGCCATTTTCCAGATCTCAGTAAAGGCCCTGGTGTCTCTACAGCTGCTCAGGCCAAAGATTGGGGGGCCACCCTTGACTTATTTCCATCCCTCACCCCCATGAGGCATACACCATCAAGTCCAGTTAATTTCACTCCCAAAACATCCCATGGCCATCCCCTATACTACCAACCTACTCTGGGTCATCACTGACTCTCACCTGAGATCACAGTGCCAACCTCACCCTGGTTCCCCAAGCCACCCTTGACCTCTTATCAGCCAGTCCCCTCACCACAGCCAGAATCTCTTCAGATGGGACCATGTTGCTTTTCCCCAAGCCTAGAAGAAAGTCCTCCCTAGGCTATCCTTCAAGGCCCCGTACAATTCAATCACATTCATTTCTATGGTTGTAGCAAACTATCACAATCCTGGGGGCTTAGAACAACACAAATGTATTCATTTATTATCATACAGTTGTGGAGGTCAGGAGTCGGCCATGGGTCTCCGTGGGCTAAATTCAGGGCTGCAATCCTGCTGTGGACTCTAGGGGACAATCCTCATTCTTGCCTCACCCACTTCTAGAGGCCATCAGCATGCTTAGGCTTTTGGTCTCAAATGACTTCCGTCTCCTGTCGCCACCTCTTTATTCTGATGCTGACCCTCCCGCCTCCACCTTCCAAGGACTATGTGATTACACTGGGACCACCCACATAATCCAGCATAATCTCCTGATCTCAAGCTCCTTCTCTGCCAAAAACCTCTTTCACCATGGGAGGTAACATATTCACAGGTTCCAGGGATTCGTATATGGACACTTTGGGGTGCGGGGGACATCATTTGGCCTATCATACTGGCCTGGCCACCTCTTCTTGCACCCCACCCCCATCGCTCATTTCTAACTGACCCAGGGAACTTCTGGTTCCTTAAATATGACAACCATTTTTCTACTGCAGGGCCTTTGTACCTGCCAGTGCTGCTACCTGGAATTCTTTTCCTTCCCCTGGCAATTCCTGTAGCTGACACTCAGATGTGAGTTTAAATGTCAGCTCTCCCAGGGGTCTTCCCTGGCCCCCACAGGCTCAGCTGGCTGCCCCCTCACTCTCTGTTGTGTTCCCCATTTTGTATTCCCTGAACATCTCTGATCACTAGATGATTTTTCCCTCATGATTTATTTTCCTGTTGCTTCCACTACGGTGCATTCCTCGAGTGCAGGTACTGTCTTGCTTACTGTGGCACCCCAATGCATACAGTAGGCACTTAACACCTATCAACTCAGTGCTTGGGTTCTCACCCTGTCCTGCCCAGAGGTCTGGGAACACTCCTTCTCCCTGTTTCTGAGTTTCACTTCTATTTATTTTACTTCATTATCTTTGAGTCACTTCTCACTTGAAGGGGGAAGAATCAAGACTTGCAGTTCCTTTCTAGGCAAAGAAGGAAATGACCCACGGGGCCTGGGCCCAGTGAGGCTGCGATGGGGATCACCCATGCCACCTCCCCTGAGTCAAGGCCAGCTTCCCGGTCAAGACTCCCAACCTCTCCCTCCCCGCTTCAAGCCTTTGTTCACCGCCTTCCTCTTGCCTGGAACATCCTTCAAGGGCACCAGGTCTCTTTCAGCTTGACCCCTTCATTTAAGGCTGAGGAAATTGAGGCACAGAAGGGGCAGGGTCTTCTCCCAGGCACATGGCACCAGCATTCCAGGGTCCAGCCCACCACCTCCCTGGGAGTCCACTTCCTCTTAGGCCAGAGGCAGGGGCCAGAAAGCAGGGAATTTGGATGCTAAAGTCAGCAGACCCAGAAGTCAGCTGATCCAGCACTGACATCTCAGCCTTTACTGAGGCCAGCCCGGCGCCAGTACTTCAGGAAGTGTCACCAGAGTTTACAGACTTCCTGTGATCCACAGAGGACAGCCAGGGGAGGAGGCCATTCCATCCAGCACCCCATAGGTCCTTGTCACTTTACAGATATATGCTTCCCACTCCCACACACCTGTTCTGCCCCTAAACCATCCCAGGAGCTTCAGGTCAGTGACACAGGGACCTAGGATGGGAGGACAGATGGAGTCAGGGCTGAGAGGGCATGATGGCCAAAGTCACAGCCTGCACTCACCCTAGGGCAGTGGAAAACCTCCGGTTCCTGGAATTCAGAATGAAGTCAGGCTTTGATCTCTGGGTGACCTACATCTCTAGCTCACAGGGCTGCTTTCAAGAGTGCACAACCTGTGCAATGATACAGGGCCTGCACTTAAAAGGGTCTCATGCTTGATTTAATGTTCTTCTGTCTCCTTAAAATTCCTAATCTTGGAACAAGAGACTCCACATTTCCATTTTGTCCTGGGCCCCACAAATTATGAAGCCATTCCCATGAACACAGTCACTCAAGACCCTGTCCTAAGCTGACCACTCTCTGTGAGATCTGGGGTGAAGAGTCGACCCTCAGGGTTAAGACATTTGAGGTTTCCTACCAGCCTTCTGATGATAGCATCAATGCAAAACTGCCAAAGGGGTTGTCAGACTGGCCAGAGCAGGCATGTTTGTTCAGAGGACCCTTTGAATCCCACCCAATAGCAGCTGTGGAGACAAGGGAAAGCAATAGGAAGGGACTTGACCTTTGGGGCCAGACAGCCTTGGTTCAAATCCTGGCTCTGCTTCTTAGAGTCTGGGTGATCTCAGGAATGTCACTAAACTTCTCTGTTTCTCAGTTCATCTGTAAAATGAGGCTTACAATTATACCAACCACAAGGGTGATAGGGAAGATTAAATGAGAGAGCACATATGAAGGGCTTGATACACTGTCAGGCGAATGATAAGTGTTCAGTAAAGGTCAGCTAGTGAAGCCGGAAACATGAGTTCCTTTTCTCAACTCACTACTTACTCCAGTGTAAACTTAACATCTCTGTGCCTCATTTCCTCATTTGCACAATGAGGATAACCTGAGTGCCCACTGCTTAGGGATTTCAGAGCTGCCATCAGCATCAGCCTTGCCCCTTCCTCCAGGACCCTCCAGGACCCTCCTCTGGGCTCCCCTAGCCCCTGAGCGTGCTTTTGTCCTAGCACATGTGGCTTGTGAGTAGGAATTGTTTCTGTCTGTCCTCCACCTCCCAGCCTGGGAGTTTGCTGAGGGCAGAAACAGGGCCAGTTCTGCTGGTGTCAGCAGAGAGTGAAGGATGAAGGAGTAAACAGTTCAAGGGAGTTCAGTTCTCCATGGGGGCTGCTACATCCTCAGGCAGTGACCACCACGCCCTGAGTGTGTCTCTCCTCTTTCCCCAGATCTGTCCCTCCTGGGAAGATGCAGAGGCTCATGATGCTGGTGGCCACATTGGGTGCCTGCTTGGGCCTGCTGGCAGCAGCCGCAGTGGCAGCAGCAGGTGCCCACCCTGTCCAGCAGGATACCCCCAGCCTGCTGCCCACCCACCAGCGCCAAAAGAGAGACTGGATTTGGAACCAGATGCACATTGATGAAGAGAAAAATGCCTCACTGCCCCATTATGTGGGCAAGGTAAGGCTCAAGCCTCGGGGCAGGAGAAGCCATCAGTAGCTGGTGGTGGTAGTGGTGGTGGCAGTGGTGGTGGTGGCAGCGGCGGCAGCAGCGGCCGCAGACATAGTGATAGATTTTGTGGTAGTCGTAGGGGTGGAAACAATGGATGTGAGGGTGATGGCAATAGTGGCAGAGATGGTGGAGATGGCAGATGTGGTGGTGGAGGAGGTGGTGGTGATGGTGGTGGTGGTGACCTCAGTGGTGGTGGTCATAGTAAAGGAGAAAGAGGTGAAGATGGTGATGGTGACAGTCGAGGAATAGGTGATGGTAATGATGGTGATCATGAATAAGTGTTGATGGTGGTGATGGTGGGAGGTGATGATGATGATGGTCGTGATCGTGGAGGAGATGGTGGTGATGATGGTGTTGATGGTATTGATGATGGAGGTGATGGTGGTGATGGTAGAGATGATAGTGATAGTGATGATAGTGGTGGTGCAGGTGATAGTGATAGTGATGGTGGTAGTGGTAGAAGTGATGGTGGTAATAGTGGGCTGATGGTGATAGTGATAGTGGTGGTGGTGGGTGATGGTGATAGTGACAGTGGTAGCAGTGGAGGTGATGGTGATGGTGATAGTGATGGTGGTGGTGGAGGTGATAGTGATAGTGATGATGGTGGTGGTGGTGGTAAAGGTGATAGTAATGATGGTGGTAGTAGTGGAGGTGATAGTGATAGTGATGGTGGTAGTGGTGGTACTGATGGTGATAGTGATGGTGGTGGTGGTGGAGGTGATAGTGGTAGTGATGATGGTGGTGGTGGAGGTGATAGGGATAGTGATAGTGGTAGTGGCGAAGCTGATGGTGATAGTGATGGTGGTGGTGATGGAGGTGATAGTGATAGTGATGATGCTGGTGGTGGAGGTGATAGTGATGGTAGTAGTGGTAGAAGTGATGGTGGTGATAATGGAGCTGATGGTGATGGTGATAGTGGTGGTGGTGGGTGATGGTGATAGCGACGGTGGTAGCAGTGGAGGTGATGGTGATGGTGGTAGTACTGAAGCTAATAGTGGTAGTGATGGAGGTGATGGTGATAGTGTTGGTGGTAGTGGTGGAGGTGATGGTGATGATGTTTCATTTACTCCCATACCTTGGTCTATGGAGCAGATATGACTAACAGAAGGGCCATCCCATGCTCAGGTTGAGGAGGCCACCCTGCCCAGGGACTTCAGGGCTTAAGGCAGAACCAGCAAAAGCTGCCATGAAATGTTCCCATTTGAGAGATTAGGAAAGAACTGAATAGTCTTTGACAAAATTGAGCTGGTGACAAAATTAATCATCCAGACCATAGTTTGCCAACCCTGTACTTAGGCCTCTGAACGTCCTCAAAAATCTCTTTCTCTCAGATTCTCCCTCTCTGGTTCTCTGTGATCCTACACAGCTCCCCAGTTTCCAGACCTTCCATAATGAGGTGCCTGACCCAAGCCTGCCCTCCAGGGAAGTACCTCAAGTTCTGACCCTCACTTCATCCTCCTTTAAAATGTGCCCATCCCAAGCCCATCCTCCTAGAACTTGGAGCCTATTTGAGTGACTACTGAATTGCCTCACCATGTCAAATTGTCATTGATGTCAAAGCCATCTGCTCCAATTCGAAGAAATGTTCCCAGTGCTAGAATTTTACACACAATGGCAGGTAGATGGATCATGTATTTTAAGAGTTTTCAGTGAGGAAGAAAGTTTCTTTCAAGTGCATTAAAATCTCACGTGTCAGCTTCTTGGCATCAAAATGTTGGGAGTTAAAAAGATCAAGTTAGCCGGGCTCGGTGGCTCAGCCTGTAATCCTGCGCCTTGGGAGGCTGAGGTGAGTGGATTGCCTGAGCCCGTGGGTTCGAGACCCGCCTGGGCAACTTGGCGAGACCTCATCTCTACAATAAATCAAAAACTTAGCCGGGTGTGGTAGCGGGCACCTGTAGTTCCAGCTACTCGGAAGGCTGAGGCGGAAGGATCACCGGAGCCCGGCAGGTCGAGGCTGCGGTGACCGGTAGCGGCCACTGCACTCCAGTCTGGGCGACAGAGTGAGACTCCAACTCAAAAAAAAAAAAAAAATCAAGTTAATGTACTGGAGAAAGGGTGGACAGTTCCAAGCCGTGAACGGGGTGTTGGAAAGACAGCAACAGTGGGCAAAGACAGAGACAGTCCCCACCCTCATGGAAATGGTGGTCTAGAACAGAGCTAAGCAAACTACCATCTACTGGTACAATATGGCCCACTGCCTGGTCTTGTAAATAAAGTTTTGTTGGAAGTTTATTGGAACATAGCCACACCCATTCATTTGCAAATGGCTGCTTTCACGCTACAATGGCAGAGTTGAGTAGTTGTGCTAAGACACTATAAGGCCAGCCAAGTCAAAAATATTTGTTATCTGGCTCTTTACAGAAAGAGTTAGAGAAGGGCAGCATACATCAGACAAAGAACCCCAACAAATGGTGGTGATGAGGGTGCTGTCTGGTCACAGAGAAATAGGTTGAAAGGGGCCCTTTGATGGGAAAGCCCACTTCTGGCTCCAGAAATGCCCTAGCAGCCAAAGGAAGGAAGAGGGCCAGCTGGGAAATCTCCACTCAGAGCCCCGCCCCCAGTCAGTGACTGTTCCTCCAGCTCCCAAGAATGGCTGGCCTCTAAATCCCCCAGCATGGCCAACCCAGAGGGGCAGACACTTGCTCAAGGTCACACAGTGAGATCAGGGCACAGCCCTAGGAGAACCTAGCCCCAGGAAAACGTGAGTTCCTGACTCTCAACATAAAAGTGAGCTCTGTGTCATAGAGGGAAGTGTCGTCAACCTACCTACTCTTGTACCATGATTCAGTCTTTGAATGGAATGGCCAGCCCCAGGAAAAATCTTCAGAGTGAGTCAGGGAGAGCCTGTGGAATGTGGAGGCCACCTGCATCATGCCTTGCACAGCCCCAACAAGGCAGCCATTGGAGGGCCCGCCCAAGGTCTCAGGCAGCAGGAAGACTGCCCGGCCTGCCGTCATCGGCAAACAGTGTTCACTTGGCACCTGGTATTGAGTTGGGGGACAGAGGAGCCACATGTGGTCCCAACCCTGGGAAGAAACAGGTTGCTTGGGAGAGGCAAAGACTGGGCTCCAAAGATCACCTCCCAGTCCTCGAGGATGTAATCTGAGGGAAGGAAGTCCCTGTTTGTCGAGGTCAGTCTGGAGCTTTTATTTACAGATGTGGATGGAAAATGGGAGCAAGCATTGAGCAGCTTTCAGAATCCACAGATAAGAGTCAGCATGGTTTTTGACACTGAGATGTTTGGCCAAATATATGAGGAACCCAAAAAAAACAGAATTTTTTTTTTTTTTTTGAAGAGCGGGCTTCTTGTAGTACAGGCTTTCCCTGCTAAGTACGTGTTCTAGGAACCCATTGACATCAGTGTACTAACTAACATTGTTGTTAGAGGCTGCATTCGGCTTCATTGAATTTTTTTTTAAGATTCTTTCAACGCATTTGCCCATTTCATGTCGTGTGATTTACAAGCGCACCTGCCCACAATGTGCTGAGTATTCAGCAGTTTTTGACCAAAAACAGCATAACCCGCATGCCCTGCCCTCCCTTATCAGCCCATCTCGCCCCCGAGTGACTGTTTTTTGTTTCCTTGGATGAAAAAGTCCTCAAAAGGAAACATTTTGCCAATGTGGAAAAGATGAAACAAAAAAACCACAGAAGCACTAGAAAACATCAAAATTGACGAATTCAAAAACTGTTTTGAGCAGTGGAAAAGCATCTTGATAGGTATATCGCATTAAACAGAGTACATTGAAGTCGACTGAAGTTTAAACATGTACGAATAAATACACAATTTTTAATAAATAAATTCTGGGGTTTTTTGTGGTCCCCCCTCACATGGTGGTCTTAGAAAAGGGGATCAGGCTCCCAGAAACCTATAACCCTAGCCACAAGAAAAACATCAGACAAATTCCAGTGGGGGGGAGCATCTTACAAAGCACCTGACTAGTGCTCCTAAAAACTGTCAAGGTCATCAAAAGCAATGGGAGTCTAAGAAACTGTCACAGCCACGAAGAGCTTAAAGAAACATGACAATTAAATATAATGTGTACCCTGAATGGGCTCCTGGAACAGAAGGAGGACATTAGGTAAAAACTAAAGAAATCTGCATAAACAATAGCCTTGAGTTAATAATAAAGTAGCAATACTGGTTCATTACTAGCAACACATATACCACACTAATGTAAGGTCTCAATGTTAGGAAACAGGCATTTAGGAAATCTCTGTCCTAGTTTCTCAATTTTTCTGTAAATCTGAAACTGTTCTAAAAAAAAATTAAGTTCAGTTAAGAAAACTTGGAAGGGAGGAGAGCAGAAACTGGATAATCACATGCAATTTTATGCAAAACTTCAGTAAAATAGACCCAAGCTGGCTTGTTCCCCTCACCTTTCCTGCCCACATGGGTCCAAACACACTCACCCAGAGCCAAGTTGGAAGACTGTCATCTTTTCCTAACCCTGAGCAATTCACAAAGGGCCCCAGACTGTCCCTTTCTCTTTCAGTCCCCACTGTCCCTGCAGGCCACAGAGCTGGGACATGGCTGCCTACCACCTGTCTGGCTATTCATCGTATGTCCTGGCTATTGGGCCCGGGACTACCTCATAAGGCTATCTGCCCCCTGCACACCACAGCCCTGCTCCAGGAGGCTTTACCACCACCAACTGCTGCTCACTCCTCTCCTTCCCTGCCCATCGAAGGGAGAGGGTCCTCACTTCCTACCTCCCTTCCAGACTCTTCTCTACACTCTACCATCTGACTTCTCATTCCACCATCCAGTTACTGCTCCCACCAAGGGCTGCAATGACTGCACTACTACTAAGCCCTGGGCATACTTTCCAGACCTCATGGGATGTGACCACATCCTTCTAGAACCTCCCTCTTCTCTTTTGAGCCCCCAGCTCTCTCGGTTCTCTGGAGGATTCCAAAATTTCTAAAAAGTCCTCACCAGACACCAAGCAAGGCCCTGGCTCCATTTGACCCTTAAGTGTTGCCCTTTCTCACGGTGCCAGCTTCAAACCTAGATCCTGGGAGCCACAATGGGACCTGTGTTGTCTCTGTGCTCCCAGCAGGGCCCTGGCACTTTCTATGGCACCAATTTATATTTTTTAATCTAATTGAATCCTATTTTTGACATTCTAACCTTCTATGAGAGTATCATCTTACAGGCATGAAATACTATTATCTTCCTAATATTTTCTGTTTCTAAGATTCTTTAAGTGGAATGTTTAGCTATTCTAACCTTCTAATATCCTTTAACCTATGGCTCTATTATTAATAATAACTAGCATTTATTGAGACCCCTGCTCTGTGCAAGATTCTTTACAAAAATTAGTTTCCAAATCTTATTCCTTGGGACACTAGTAGTACATATTACAAGGAAAAAATAGTTCAGTGGTCTAATAAGTATGAAAACTCCTGAGTTAAACAAAACTCATTGGAGTTCTTTTTTGCAGGACTGGACATTGTAAATCTCTAAAAGTAGAACATTTTATGTACCATTTCACAACCCAATTAACTGGAACCAGTGGTGCACTGATAAATGACAACTGGCTCTCCAGGGAAAAAGGTCTTGATTTGTAGCATCTGCCAGTTTCCATGGTGTAAATACTCTAGCCACGTTTGATTTGAAGCTGTCAGTGTGATGTCACTGAAGGCCGAGTTGGGAAGAAGATGTACATGAACACATCATGATTTAGTGTTTCCATCATACAGATATAATAGACATGAATAACCTCAAGAATATAGTCAAATGCAGTAAAATAATTAGGGTGTGATGAATTCCAAGTGTCTGTTACCTTTGCTTTTTTAATATAATGTATTTAATTGTAAGTTTATAAAGCTTAATTTCTAATAATGACTATGTTCGACAATCAGCCCACAAATATTCCAGGACATTTAAATTGGCTCTCAGAAGCCAAGCTGACACAAGCCAGCCCAGCACATCACCGGCAGGGACCCCATTTTGTGTAATAAAGCAATAGAGGCTAGTGTTTCCTGGAATTCACTTCCCAGAGTGCTGTTCTACTCATTAGAGCAGCTCAACATCAGAAGCAATATGATTTCCGTTTTACAAATGTGCTAACCACAACTCAGAGAGATTAAGCAATTTCAGAAATAATCCTTGCCTTCCAATGGCACTAAGTATATTCTCGCACTCAAAAGGTATACTCTAAGCACCTACTAAATTCAGGCACCATCGTAGGTACATCGGGCCACTGCTAAGCAACTCGCATCAGTTTGGTGTTTGCAGGAACCTGGCTGAGAACAACTCACTGTTGAATAGTCAGAGGCTCTTGTTTAAAACCTCGGTGTCAGCCGGGTGTGATGGCTCGTGCTTGTAATCCCAGGAATTTGGGAAACCGAGGTGGGAGGATTACTTGAGATCAGGAATTTAAGACTAGCCTGGCAACATAGCAAGACTCTGTCTCTACAAAAAAAAAATTAAAAGACTAGTTAGGTATGGTGGTGTGTGCCTGTTAGTCCTAGCTACTCAAGAAGCTGAGGTGAGAGAATCACTTGAGCCCAGAAGTTCAAGGTTACAGTGAGATATAATCGTGCCATTGAACTCCAGCCTGGGCAATGGAGTGAGTGAGATTCTGTCCTCACTTCCCCCAGAAATGCTCAGTGTCACATTTAGGACCCCTGGCCAGGCCCATACACATACACATACGTGTGCAAACATGCACATGTGTACACCTGCAAACAGTCATACCTAACGCATGCACGTGCACACTCATGTGGGCACACACTCTCACACACACTCACCCAATCCTGTCCCCAGCTCATGGTGTCTCTTCTTTCCTAGATCAAGTCAAGTGTGAATCGCAAGAATGCCAAGTACCTGCTCAAAGGAGAGTCTGCCGGCAAGGTCTTCCAGGTCAACGCAGACACAGGAGACGTGTATGCCTTTGAGAGGTTGGACCGAGAGAAGATCTCTGAGTACCAACTAGTGGCCCTCATCGTGGACAAAGACACCAACATAAACCTAGAACCTCCTTCTAGCTTCACCATCAAAGTTCACGATGTGAATGACAACTGGCCTGTGTTCACACAACGGTTGTTCAATGCATCAGTGCCTGAAATGTCGGCTGTGGGTACGTGCCCAGTCTGTCCCTCCCCTCACTCCCTCTCTAATCCCCAGCCTGGGGACACCTGTCACACCAGCCACTTCACTGCTTGGCATCAAAATTCTGAGAGTTCAGGGCAGTCTGTGTTGCCACTTTATATGACCTGAAAGAAATGTTGGTCCCTAAAGATTAAGTTCCGACCTGGCCCCAGACTAAGCCTGACCCTAGTCATGATCTAAGCCCTGATCCTGTTCATGGACTGAGCTCTGAAGCCTAGTCACAGACTGAGCCCTGATCCTGATCCTGGCCATCAGAGACATATACATATCTCATTACTCTTCAGAACAAACCTTTGACTCTCAGGACTAGCACACCAAGAGGATAGCTTTTGCACAGGAAGAATGCCAAGCCATGCCACTAAGGCAAGAAAAGTTATCTCTAGGGGCCAAATAGGAGTGGAGTTGGAGGACAGAACCCTGGCCCCAAGGTGTATCACCAGTCTGGACCCTAGGCTCAGGAGGTTAGTAGTTTACTTCTTCAGACATCCCCCAGCTTCCAGAGAGTGCCAGAAAAGAGCTTCCCTTTTACCACTTCAGTCCAGGGTCTCAGGCCAAGGCCCTGGGACCAGATTTTTCTGCTGAGTATGAGACCCTGGAGTTCAAGGGGGTGCAAGACATGACACCACCCCTTTGGGACATCTTTTCATTCTCATGTTCACACCCTTCCAGGAGAGGGAGAAGCAGCCCATCATATCCTCGGCTTCTCCTCCTGACCCAAGCCCTCCAGCAACTCCCTCATTTCTCCCATAAATACACAAACCACCTGTTCTCTTTGACCCCTTCAAGGCTGACCTGGCTGGGTCCCTACCACTGCCAGCACTTTGGCCCCAAGCAGGGTCCTCTGAAAACAAAGGCTTTTCTTCCTCAGGACTTGGGGAAGGTGGGACAGAGAACAGTCTGAGCCCCATCTTCCCTCTTCCAGGAACGGGGTCAGGGGCCTTGCAGTCACAAGGCAGCAACCCCAGGAATCTCTCTCTGCAGGGACCTCGGTCATCCGTGTGACGGCAATGGATGCAGATGACCCCACAGTGGCAGATCACGCCTCTGTCGTGTATCAAATCCTGAAGGGAGAAGAGAATTTTGCCATCGATAAATCTGGTCTGTGTGATGAAACTTCCTGGGCAAGCACTGACTTGGAGGGATGGGGTGGGGGGGAATATACCAGGTGCATATACTAAGGGAAGTCCAGTCTGATAGGTGTCACCAACCACAGAACCACACTGTCCCATAGAGGTGGTCAGTATCACATATATATATAGACAAGATGACTGATCAAAGGAGATGGAAGTAGACAGGTGCATAAGACACGGACTCAAGTCCTGGGAAAAAATCAGGACCTTGTTACCCAAGCGGTGACCAAGAAGCAGCAGCAAATGCTGGGTAGCAGCTCTGGGTTTCCAGTACAGCTCTGCTAATCACCCCCTCTAAAAACCTGAGACAAGTCAACTAACCTCTGTGAGCCTTAGTTAAGGAGAGAGCATGGCCCATGGTAATTATTCACTCAATAACAACAACAACAAAAAAATAAGTACTGACTCTGGGGAGCAAGATGGAAGGACAGTTGGATTGTCTTTCAGAGGGATGACAAATACATAGCATAGACACCACTACTATGCTACAGTATACCAAGGCAGACATCACTAATCCATCACAACACTCTTTCACTCTGAGTCTGGATGTGGCCTCAGAATCTTTCTCAACACAATGAATGATCCAGTTGGCTAGAACCAATATTGAACCAAACTGTTTGGCCAGCTATGGCCACGCAGTGCAGGCCTTGGGGGTAGTGGGTTGTAGACTCTAGGTTCTCAGCCCTGGCTAAACAGTGGAATCACCTGGGAAGCTTCTAAGTCAGGTAGGACTTAGAAGTCAGCTTCTCCCCAGGTAGGACTAGGTGTATTTTCTAAAAGCTCCCTCAGTGACACAGCTCCTCCTGGGATTCTTTTTTGTAGGACTCATTTTCACAACAACCAAAAACTTGGACCGAGAGGCACAGGCCAAGTACGAGATTGTGGTGGAAGCACGGGATGCCCAGGGCCTCCAGGGGCACTCAGGCACAGCCACCGTGCTGGTTACTCTGCAAGACGTCAATGACAACTTTCCCATCTTCATCCAGAGTGAGTCTTTCCCCGGGAAAGGAAGGCGGGATACTCCAGACTCAGTGACTTGGGAACTCTGGGGGAGGAACCTGATCCCCACCCTTCATCTTGCTCCCAACTCTAGAGTGGGCCTACGGTCCAGAGAAATCTTTTGGGTGCCTAGAAGAGCCCTGCTACCACCCCTGTGTCGCATTCCCAATGCTATCATGCCGCCTCCTGCCATGATCTCCTCACAGGCCAGAGGGAAATCACTCTTCCTGCTGGGTGCCACCACTATGCCCCAAGTCCTGCTACAAGACAAGAGCAGTTTCACCCAGATCCCCATGGATCAGGAAAATCCTGAGACTCAGGCTCCAGCTAGAAAATTTCCACCAGCAAAGTTTTACATCCAGAGCCAGGGCTGGACCTGACCCTACCTACAGACTGATTCTCTCTCAAAATAATGTCTGACAAGAGCCTTGCCCACATCCTAGGTGGGCCAGGGAAGAAAAGTTGATGGCTCTGTTCACTCATATCCCCAGGGATGATGCTGTCATTCAGTAGTTCTGTCTCCCCAGCCTCCCTGAATGACTGAAGCTGTTCAGGCCAGTTTTCCTGAAATGACCTCATTGTGCATGGCATACCCTCCCTGAAGGCAGGGCTTGTCTCTCTCTTGCCAATCGATAGGTCCCCTTGCAAAGTGCCTGCCACACAGTAGGTGCTCAATAACTACTTCTGGATGAATAGAGGGATGGGTAGATGAACAGACAGATAGGGCAGAACCTCTTTCCCTTGAGACCCAGAATCCCAGGGGCATTATTATTATCATCGTCATTATTTTATCATACCCATTTCCTGTATCAAAATATGTTCCCATAGCATAAAGGATCAATTGCCCCATCATTTCATTAACACAGTGCCCTTCGGGGTACCCTCTTTCATCAGCCACGTACACGTTTGCCGTGCCTGAAGATATCCGCGTGGGCAGCCCCGTGGGCTCTCTGTTTGTTGAGGACCCAGATGAGCCCCAGAACCGGAAGACCAAGTACAGCATCGTGCAGGGCGAGTACAGGGACACTTTCACCATCGAGACAGACCCCGACCACAACGAGGGCATCATCAAGCCCAGGAAGGTTTGTAGGACTGTAGTGATGACATCAGACTTGGGGTTCGGAGTTCTAGGCGATCACAGGTGCTGCCTAAGGAGAATGTTCTAGGGCAGCTCTGAGCCTGTCATGTGCTTGTGGAGACTGTGACCCAGTGTCTTAGGCTGAGTTACTCCAGAAGTAGACCTTGAGGCAAGGATTGGGTGTAAGTTGTTTATTTGGGAGGTGATCCCAGGAAGCCTCAGGAGCAATGACCCGTGAGAAGAGGGAAGCTAATACTGGGCTCATCAATGAGCAGATGTCACTTTGGGCAAGGGGGGCCCAGTCGCACTGGGGACCTCTGAGGGACAGTGTAAAAAGCATCTCAGAGTTGCAACAGCTGAGGGTGAGAGAGCTAGGGTATTTATACACTCACTCTCGACAGTGTTGATTGGGGGCTGCTCCTGGGGGCACTTCTGGCACTTTCTGTCCTGGCCAGTAGAAAGCCATCAGCATGGAGGAAATGGTGAGTGCTGGGGACATATGGATGGCTGTTGACAATGGCTGTTGCTGACAAAGGTCAGACAGACCAAATCTGGAAGATGAGGGAGGGGTCCTGTCGGGGTAAAAATGTCTCTGGGATGGCCATGCCAAGGACTGGGGGTCCTGAGCCTGAATCCTAGGGACTGAAGACATCAAAGAGAGGCAGACACAACTTCCAATGTCAACACAACTCTCAGTGTGTGGGGAAGAGTGTGTTATACAGCAACACCATACAGTGAGCAATTACCTGTCAGGAAAGGCTTCTGAGAGAGTATCTGGCTACCTTCTGACTGGCTTCTTGAGGCATGAGTAGGAGTTTGTTAGGCAGACAAGGGCAGGAAAAAAGGTGTAAAGAAAAGGCATATCCTTAGGCACTTGTGGGTAGAATCACTAGACCATGATCCCCGTGTCCATGAGCAGGCCCGGGGCTGACCCATTGCATGTCCCCAATACTGGGAACAGATCCAGGATTGGGAGTGTGGCCACGAGCTGCTGAGATGAACTGGAGCAGCTGAGACAGACCCCAGGCCCAGCCACTCTCTTGATGACCTTGGAAATATTATTTGTCCATGCCATGGGCCCCTCATCTATAAAAGGGGTGTCATCCTGGTGATACCTTGCAGGGTTGTGTGAAGATCATGTGCTTGGCCCAGAGCAGGTGCTCACCATGCTTTTCCCTTATGCAGCCCCTGGACTATGAACGCATCCGGCGATACAGCTTCACCATTGAGGCCACAGACCCCACCATCAACCTCCGATACCTGAGCAGCACCCCCGTCAGAAACCAAGCCCGTGTCATCATCAATGTCACAGACGTGGACGAGCCACCTGTCTTCCGGCAGCACTTCTACCACTTCCAGCTGCTGGAGAACCAGAAGAAACCTCTGATCGGCACGGTGCAGGCCGTAGATCCTGACGAGATTCGGCACAACATTGGGTAAGCGGGTGGTGGATGTGTCGATGCTGATGACAAGGACAAACCCGGTACTGATGTTCTGTTGGTCTGGGACCAGGACTCAGAGAGGTAAACTGGCTTCTCCCAGTGCGTTCAGGGGAAGCAGCAGAGGTGAGACTAGGAGCCAAGCTCTCCCACTAACTCATTCGGTGGGTTGGACTCTTGCCCTGCTCGGCCCCCCGCCCCACCACCACCACCACATAGCATGGTCTTGGCCATCCAGGGCTGCCTGTCCTCTGTTCTGCCTTGAAAGCTTGTTCTGGACTCCAGCTCCCACATCTAGCGAGATATGGCAAGCAAGGGAGAAACCAAACCAATCCGATGATACACCTGAAGCCCCTATTAAAAATGGCTTATTCAATGTGTCTTCCCAAATCCATTTTTTTTTTTTTTTGAGTTGGAGTCTCACTGTGTCACCCAGGTCAGATTGCAGTGGGCTCAAGCGATACTTCCACCTCAGCCTCCTGAATAGCTGGGACTATAGGCTTGCACCACCACTCCTAGCTTTTTTTTTTTTTTTGCTTGTTTTTGTTTTTTTGGTAGAGATGAGGTTTTGCTGTGTTGCCCAGGCAGGTCTCAAATTTCTGGCCTCAAGCAATTGTCCCGCTCGGCCTCCCAAAATTCTGGAATTACAGGCATCTCGAGGCACCATGCCAGGCCAGCCATTTTCATTTCACCCAGTTAAACAATACAAAGATCTATCAAGGAAACAATGATAACCCCACTCTCAGATAACTCAGGTTAACGACTTAATGTGGTCCTATAACACCTTCTTCAGGACCATACAAACATATGGATACAGTCATGTTGAATTTGTTGTGGCTGTTTGCTTTTGGTGTTTGTTTTTAAATTTTTTTGGATCATACATTGCTCATCTCATTGATACCTGTTCTTCTGTCTTAATTAGACTTCCCTCTGGCACACACACACACAAAATAGTTCTAACCCATACTTTTTAGAGCCACATAATATTCAATAATAAGTATGAATTTAATCCAATCTTATTTTTATTCCAGATGGGTAGCCAATTGTGCCAGCACAGTTTATTAAATAAGTCATCGTTTTCCCACCTTTATTATACTAAATTCCTGTAGATGCCTGAATCTGTTTCTGAATTCTGTTTTATTTATTGTCCTGTAACAAAGCCATTCTATTTTATTGTACCAGCTTTACACTAAATCTTAGATATATATAAAAGTCCCTTTTTTGCTTTTTATTTTATATTTTTTATTCATTCTCAAACATTTATTCTCTTACCAACTTTAAAAAATTATCCAACTTTTTACAAACATTAGAATTCTAATGAGAATTGTGTTTATACATTAATTTTGAAAAAGTTCATGGTATTAGGTCTTCTTTTTTTTTTGAGTTGGAGTCTCACCCTGTCACCCAGACTGGAGTACAGTGGCCACGCCGCTCCCGACCACTGCAGCCTCGACCTTCTGGGCTCCAGCGATCCTTCCGCCTCAGCCTTCCAAGTAGCTGGAATATAGGCACGCGCTATCACACCCGGCTAATTTTTTTTTATTTATTGTAGAGATGAGGTCTCGCCAAGCTGCCCAGGCGGGTCTCAAACCCGCGGGCTCAGGCAATCCACTCACCTCAGCCTCCCAAGGCACAGGATTACAGGCTGAGTCACCGAGCTCGGCTATTAGGTCTTCTATTGTCCAGGCTGTAGTAGTGCAGTGGCGGCATGATCATAGCTCATTGTGACCTTGAAGTCCTGTGCCCAAGTGATCCTACCACCTTGGCCTTCCAAAGCGCTGAGATTACAGGCATGAGCCATCACACCTGGACTACATCTTCTTATTAAGGACCAAATTCAGTCCTCCATTTTGATTACATATTTGGGGCAAAGTTTGGGACTACTGTTTGCCATTCTATTCTAAAGAGTCTGTAATTATGTTTTTGCTTTTTCTTTGATCCAAGGGTTTATTTAGGAGATTGACTTGATTTTTTTCTTTTCATTTACAAGTGATAGGGTATTTTGGTGTTTTGCTTTAGCTAATTCTATGATGTCGCACAATTGTATTTGTGTCCATTTTTTCCTAGAATGTCTAAGCTTTTATTCTGCATGCATTTTAATTTTTCTATTCCATTAACAAAGATTTGTAACTAATTGCTTTCTTTGTGGCTTGTAACTTTTATCCCTATAAAACTACCCAGTTTGTTCTGCTTAAATAGTTTGCCTTCAATTCCATGTTGCCTAATGTTGAATGTGTCCTGTTTTCATGTTATTCATATCTGCCTGATGTAAATTTGCCAACTTTTATTTTCAACTTTTCCAGGTTGTTTGGCATTGTCTCCTGAAAACACGATGTAATTCTAAGCTTTGGTTTTTAATCTAAACTAGAATACTTTGTGTTTAACCTATATACACTTTTCATCAAAATGATACATTTGATCTTACTTCTTTTATCTTGTTTTACATTTCCCACTTCTCAAACTTAATGGCTTTTTTCTTTTTCCCCATCTTTTCTATACTATCTATTTTTTACATTTTTTATCCTAGCTATTTGGTTTTTACTTCTACCAGTGAGAATTACTCCTATCTGTAAAATTTTTAATGTTTTCCTGGACCTATATTTTCTAGTTTAAAATCTCTCTCTCTCTCTCTCTCTCTCTCACACACACACACACACACACACACACACACACACAGTTGCCTTCCTATATATGATAATGAAATCAGTAGCTTCATTTTAATTCCTCCCAAGCCAGGTTTTTACTTTATATAGAGACTCTTAGCTACATGGAATAAGTTTTCACAAAATTTTTTTTCAAGACTCATCTTTGTGAACAATATACTTACTGAGTTCTTGCATATTTACCGATACCTTAGTTCTTGGCTTCTTGTAATAATATATAGATGTGTTCACTTAATCCTCAAATCATAGACACCTCCCTTCAAAAATACTATCAATGTATTCCAGCAGTTAATTTTGTGGGTACAAAATTAATTTTGTGGGGACATTTAGGGCAAGTTTGATTTCTCTTTCTTCTTAAGGAATTTATCTTTTTCTGCTTGGACTCTTTTCCATTTCTTCACATAGCCCTGAAATTCACAAGTATTCTCAGGATATGCCTAAATATTGTTCTCTTTAAATGATTAAATCATTTAAATAATGCCTGATATCAATGACATCGTTTAAGCTATAGATTCAGACCTTTTTTCAGATCAGGGAATTTTCTTTTATTATATGTTTTATTGCTTCTTTTGTGTTATTTTTTCTAGAATTTTTCTCAGTAATAGCAGCTATTCTTCATATATATGAAATATTTATATATTTATCTTTTCACAACTTTTTTCTGATTTCTGGAAGAACTTTTTGAATGTTTACTTCACAAACTTAATTTCCTTGTAATTAGCTCTTGTCTTCTCCAGCTCTTTTAGTGTTTCTTTCTGCCTCTTGCATAGGTATCTCCCTGTTAATCATAAAAACCAATCTCTGTTGTGCTGCAGTGTCACTTGCTCAGCCCTGAAAGTGCTATCGATGGTCTCAGGGACCACCTTCCGGTCATGATGGCAACATCACTAAGATCAAAGATATTATGTCGCTACCCTGAGTCCCTCTGTGTGGGTCTGCTCCCTGCTCTCGTGACAGAGTACAGTGAATGCTGAGAGAGGAAGATGGAGAAGGGTGCGGGGAACGGACCCTGAGGGCTTTGTCTTTGGTGCTGAGGAGTTTGGACTCAGAAAAGGACAATGGAAGCTATGGCACTCTCTCCCCGGGGCAGGTACTCCATCCGCAGGACCAGTGACAAGGGCCAATTCTTTCGAGTAAGCAAACAGGGGAACATTTACAATGACAAAGAACTGGACAGAGAACTCTATCCCTGGTATAACCTGACTGTGGAGGCCAAAGAACTGGATTTTAGTGGTGAGTGGCCCCATATGCCAGGGGACCTGGGCTCTTTTCCTATTCCCTCATTCTTTCAAAACTGGCATTATCTGTCATTTGGGGTCTCAAAAAGTATTACAAGTACCTGCAGAGGTGCCATTGGCCAGGATGCTGTAGAGCTCCCATGCTCAAGTGTGGTCCTTGAGTCAGCAGCACAATCCAATCTTTTCATCCAGAACACCATCCCTGGTCTCTCTTCCACAGCTTCTTCCTGCAAAGAGAGGCCTCCATAGGGGAGCTCTCCAGGACTACCCATCCATCTTTCATCTCCTAGGGCCAGCATCAGCTGAGCTCACTGTGGTGATAAGTACTCTCCCCTGCAGGGAACCCCACAGGCAAAGAATCCATTGTGCAGGTCCACATTGAAGTTCTAGATGAGAATGACAATGCCCCGGAGTTTGCTGAGCCCTACAATCCCAAAGTGTGTGAAAATGCTGCCATGGGCAAGGTGAGTCTGGTGGAGGTGGGAGGTGAGGAAGCACCATCCTGGGATAGGCTGAGAGGTGGGACCACCCACTCAGTCAGTTGGGGTTCTGCTGAGCCTAATGGAACCTATGCAACACCCCTGAGGAAAAGTAACATACTCCCCATTTTACAGATGGAGAAACTCAGGCTTGGAGAGACTGTCTGGGGAGTAGATTAGCAGGGGCAGGAGGGTAGAAAGAGTAGTTTTATGAAGACCAAAAATAAGTGAGTGCCACAGTGAGAGGCAGCCATAGTCAGGTCTAAATCCAAAGTCCCCATCACTGAACCCCAGGCCATCCCAGCACCATCATTGACCTTCTCCGTTTTCCACACTCCAGCTGGTCCTGCAGATCTCCGCAACAGACAAGGACATAATGCCACAAAACATGAAGTTCAAGTTCTCCCTGAACACTCAGGACAGCAACTTCACCCTCACGGATAATCACGGTACGCATTAAAGTAGTCAGCTGGTCTTTAACAGGTTCAAGAGTAAGGTTACCTGAGTCTTGAAGCACCAGGGTCAAGGACCAGACCAGCAAACTGGAGGCAGGACCCTACTGGGATTTTCAAGTTACAGGATATTTTGTCACTCCTGCCACATACACCATACAGTTGGTCCGTGCAATGATCTGAGCTGCCCTAGCCAAACTGCCAAGTCCATGTGGCCTGTCACTCCCCAATAAGATGAGATGGCTCAAGGCAGCAAGGGGTGCAGAACAGATGTGGGGTGCAGGCAGTCAGCTCAGCTCATGAACTAGACAAGGGATCCCATCCACACTGGGATTGCTGTTTCTCGGCAAAATCGCAAGTTGCTCTCTGGTGTGGAACGTTGAGGTCACTCCCAAAGAGTCTAAATTGGCATGTGAAATCCTAAATCCCAAGGATACAGTGAGCCTTGTTTGAATTCAACGACAATGACTACTCACCACCAGGTGGCCATGTGATGGCATTAGTGGCCAATCAGAGCTTCTGAGAAGTATGTGGTGATTGGAGGGATGAGGCTGAGTTGACTTCATTCCAGCCAAAAGTAGACAGGCTTCCATGGTCTCTGTAACATCCTCGGAAAATCCCCCTTGAGTGTAAATAGAGTGGTCCTTCACCTGGACCACCTGCCTGAGTAGACCTCCTGCCTGCCCCTAATTGGCAACACTATGGCTAATGAGGAGCTCTATAATGAAGCAGCCCACTGCCACCTTTGAGGGAGGTCGAGAGTGGGGGACAGACCCAGAGGGTCAGCCACAGACCTGTTCTTAAGGACTCTCCTGTGGAATGCGAAAGGTGGATCTGCCATGTTGTTGACAGTCAAAGAAAGACCATTCAACATTCAGCTGTCTTTTTTTTTTTTTTTTTTTTTTTTTAGTTGGAGTCACACACCTTTGCCCAGGCTGGAGTGCAGTGGCGCACACGCTCACTTCCGCCTCAGCCTTCCAAGTAACCGGAACTACAGACGTGCGCTAGCACACCCTGCTATTTTTTATTTTATTGTAGAGACAAGGTCTTGCCAAGTTGCCCAGGCTGGTCTCGAACCCGCAGGCTCAGGCAATCCACTTGCCTTGGCCTCCCAAAGTGCTGAGATTACAGGCTAAGCCACCGAGCCTGGCCTCAGCTGTCTTAAGAAGTAAATAATGTGACAAAGATATCCCCATCCCCAATGTCCACCCCAGGTCCACCTCAGAGTGGGGATCTGCAATGGGGTGAAGGCTTTGGTGTCACCCCAAAGACACCCATATGCAACCAGGAGATAAGTCAGTTGGTCTCAGATTCACTTATATCGTGAATGTCCTGCATGTCAAAAGCTCTAATTTATCCCATAAAATGTCAATGACATATCATTTTTTTCAATTATAAGACTTAATACTGAAATGTAATTATGAGTTATGAAATGTAATTGACCTTCATTTGAAATCTAAAAAATGGCTTTCTTGGCTTTTGGCTGGCTTTCTGAGTATGCCAACCCTGCATAACTAGTAAATCCTGGAGCAGAAGAGGTCTGGGACCCTCCTCTGACCACAGGCATTACAACCGCCTCAGAGTCTACAAAAGGCAGATCAGGATGGGCACAGTGACTCACACCTGTAATCCCAGTACTTTGGAAGGCCAAGACAGGAGGATCACTTGAGGCAGGAATCAAAGATCAGCCTGGGCGAAAGAGAGAGACTTTTCAACTCTACCAAAAAAGAAAAAAATTTTAAAATTAGCCAGGCATGAGTAGCCAGGCACGAATAGCCTGGGCTTGTAATCTCAGCTACTCAGGAGGCCAAGGGGAGAAGATCGCTTGACCCAGGAAGTTGAGACTGCAGTGAGTGACACCACTGCACTCCAACCTGGCTATCAAAAAACTAGACCCTGCCCTCCCCACCCCCCCCAAAAAAGAAAAAAAAAGATTATCTGGCCTCAACCCAGAACCAATGCATAAGAAATATTTGTGAGAGTAGGGGTCTGAAAAGCAACCTGTTTAAGAAGCTCCCTGAGGGATTCTTATGTACAGGAAACCACTGACTAGGCCTGGGATGAGGAGCCAGTACTAGAACCAAAGCACATTCCCAGTCCCAGACTGTCCAGGAAACTCACAATTACAAATGCAATCATTTTCCCTGTGCCCCAAGGAACATATGCATTGTTTTCACTGTTGTAAACAGTATAACAATGAATTTTCAGGGATAGCAGAAACTGTCTTAGAAGTTAACCTAGCCGGGCTCGGTGGCCCAGCCTGTAATCCCGCGCCTTGGGAGGCTGAGGTGAGTGGATTGCCTGAGCCCATGGGTTCGAGACCCACCTGGGCAACTTGGCAAGACCTCATCTCTACAATAAATCAAAAAATTAGCCGGGCGTGGTCGCGCACGCCTGTAGTTCCAGCTACTTGGAAGGCTGAGGCGGAAGGATCGCCGGAGCCCAGCAGGTCGAGGCTGCGGTGGCCGGGAGCGGCCACTGCACTCCAGTCTGGGCGACAGAGTGAGACTCCAA
>CAUYQG010300353.1:0-10023 GCA_963574415.1 Tarsius wallacei | reverse complement strand
AGCACGGTTGAGAACCTACATTTGAATGCAAAGATTTCTCAAAGGCAGCTCATAATCCAAGATTGCACTCTAAGTAATTGCTTCCAGCTCATGTGTCAGGTTTGAACCAGCTCCCTGAATGCCTGTGGAGTCAAACTACTTCCTAATTTATTTATTTCATTTTGTGTGTGTGTATTTTTTTTTCTTTGCAAAAGACTTTATTTTTCAGAGCAGTTAAAAGTTCACAGCAAAATTAAGTAGAAGGTACAGAGAACTTCCCCTGGGCTCCTGCCTACACCCCCACATACCCTCCCCCATTGTCAATATTCCCATCCATGTTGGTGTATTTGTTACAATGGATGAGTCTACATTGACACACCATTATCACCCCAAATCCATAGTTTACATTAGGCTTCACTCTTGGTGTTATACATTGTATAGGTTTGGACTCCTGTATAATAACATGTATCCACCATCATAGTATCACTCAGAGTATTTTTACTATCTTAAAAATCCTCTATGCTTTACCTATTATCCCTCTCTCTCCTATAACCCCTGGGAATCACTGGTCTTTTTACTGTCTTTGGTTTTGCCTTTCCAGAAGGTCACATAGTTGAAATCACACACTATGTAACCTTTTCAGATTGGTTTCTTTCACTTAGTGATATGCATTTAAATTTCTTCCATGTAGTTGTATGGCTTGGTAGTTCATTTCTTTTTAGTACTGAATACTATTCCATTGTCTGGATGTATCACAGTTTATCCAGTCACCTACCGGAAGCACACGTCTTGGTTGCTTCCAGGTTTGGGCAATTATGAACAAAGTTGCTATAAACATCTGTGTGCTGGTTTTTCTGTGGACATAAGCTTTCAAATCACTTGAGTAAATACCAAGGAGCACAACTGCTGGATTGTGTGGCAAGCGTATGTTTAGTTTTGTAAGAAACTGCCGAACTATCTTCCAAAGTGACTGCACCATTTTGCATTCCTGCCAAGAATGGATGAGAGTTTCTGTTACCCAACATTCTCACCAGAATTTGGTGTTGTCAGTGTTTTGGATTTTGGACATTCTAATAGGTATATAGTACTATTTCATTGTTGTTTTAATTTGCAACTCCTTAATGACAAATGATCTTGAGCATCTTTTCATATGCTTATAATACCATCAATATCTTGTCTGATGAGATACCAGTTCACATATCTTGTCCATTAAATTTTTTTTAATTGTTGAATTTTAAAAGTTCTTTGTGTGTTTTGGAGATCAATCTTTTATCAGATATCTCTTTTGCAAATATTTTCTCCCAGTCTGTATGGCTTGTCTTCTCACTTTTTTCTTTCTTTCTCCCCTCTCCCCTTTTGTTCAAGTTCTTCAGATGCACTTTCTGGAGGCTGGTTGTGAGAAACATTATGAAGCCTTCTTATACAGAATCTCTAAGAGGCGAAGGAACTCCTGTCAGTTGTTTACAGGTGTCCATGTGTTCCTCTTCCAATTTTGCATTCTTTTTTTTTTTTTTGAGTCGGAGTCTCATTCTGCCACTCAAGCTGGAGTGCAGTGGCATGCTCATACCACTGCAGCCTCAACCTGCTGAGCTTAGGCAATCCTTCCGCCTCAGCCTTCCAAGTAGCTGGGCCTACAGGCACATACCACCATGCTTGGCTGATTTTTATTATAGAGACAAGGTTTCACCGTGTTCACCGTGTTCACCGTGTTCACCAGGCTGGTCTCAAACCCTTGAGCACAGGCAATCCTCTCACTTCTGCCTCCCAAAGTACTGGGATTACAGGTGTGAGCCACCGTGCCTGGTGCATTCTGACTTAAATAAAAGGAGACATCTTTCATGTATGGATCAAGAAGGGTAATACCTCAACAGAAATAATTTAAGAGAAATGACAGTGGCCCAGGAACTCAAATCAATGAATTCCCATGCCTCCCTGCAGGTCCTGGCCTATTCACTCCAGAAGTAGCACATTTCCAAATGTTCTAGCCAGGTCTGATTAATGTTCCAAAACAAACCAGCTCTGAGCTAGGATCTCTTCAGTCTTTTCACCCCAGGCCTCTCCCGCTCTGCTTTCCCTGTGATGGTAGCTTCCTTGATTAACATTATTGTCATTTATTTTCTTTCAATTGCAACCCATAGCTCAGCAAGAACTGAAAGGAAAGGAGGCTTGCAGTTGTCTCTGTTTTAAAACAAATGATATCTTGTTCCCAGCAAGGTACAAACCAAATAGGAGGCATTTTTCAATAGAGAAAAGGCAATTTTGTCCTTTCAGGGACTTTCAGAAAAAAAAACAAAACTCTGAGTTAACATTGTTCAGGAAGGAACTAAGCAATGTGTAGAAATGGGGAAGTTGGAGACTTCTGAGTAAAGTCTTCTGTGTGATTTCATTAGTCTGATAGAAATGAATTAACAGAATTTTTGGCATTCACCTACTCAAGTATAAATATGAAAGTGAAATACTAGGTCAACTATGTTTTGGATGTTATTTTTTTGTTGGTGGTTTTGTTTTTCCTCTGATGACCCATAATAACACTTTCTACATTGAGGATAAAATGGACGTTACCTCTAGACTCATTGGTGAATTTATCATGTGGATAAAAAAAGCCCATGTTACTCCCTTTATACAATAAATAATGCATATTACAAGCTCTACAGGAAACAAATGAGTGCCTTCTAAATAATTGATTTCTGGCTTCTCTCTCCTTCCTTTTCTTTTCTCTCTTTTTTTTCTTTTGTTTTCTTTTTTTGCCTGGAACATTGTGACTTCATGTGTATATTTTGATGGGTTTCCTCTCAAATATAAAGAAAAACACAACTTTCAAGTAGCCCTTTTAGACATTTGAAACATGCAGAAAAAGGCAAAAATCAAAAGGTAGAGACTTGAGACAGTCAGTTGGAGGACAGCCCGATTTAAGCAAGCTTCCATGGTGCTTCTTTTTAAGTCAATCGTGAATAATTCTGCTTCATATATACTTCTTTCCTTTATCTACTCTGAGAGAAAGAAGTTGGCTGATCTATGTTTTTTGCTTTGTTCTGTTATTTTCTCCACTAATAATTAATTATTAATCACATTTAATATTTTGGGGGAAGTAAGGGGTGATCCATGAAAATTAAAGTCCCCCCTCAAGTATTGTCCTGTAATTGCAGGGCACTTGGTGTTTGCAAGGCTCTTCCCCAGAGCCCCATGAAGCAGACGTCTAACGTCCCACCCATAACAGTCCCAGTGGGCTAGGCTGTACTATGGAAATAAACAACCTCAATACCTCAGTGTCTTAAAGCAACAAAGTTGGTTTATTGTTTATGGTCCATACTTATCGCAGGTCACAAATGGGATCTGCTTATCATAGACACTCAGGTCCAAAATAACAGGCTTCTTTCCTGAAATACACTTTTATGATAACAGAGATGAGAAGAGGCCTAAAAGCATAACCATCATGTCCCTTCACCTTTCACTGGTCAAAGCAAGTCACAGGGACAAGTTTGATGAGCGGGGAATGGTAAACATCCCCCAGAAAATGGCAGGGAATACTTGTGAACAAACATACTTTCCTCCGTGATACCTTACAGGTAAGGCACTTGAAACTCAAAGAGACTAAGACAATGGCACAGGGTCATGTGGGTAACAGAAGGGAGCTATGTCTTCTGACCTCAATGCTGAGTTTTACTGACATCAAGTATCTGACCTATCTGTGCTGACTTCTCCCTCCCATCTGGAAGATGCAGGGGGATGGCATTACCTGGTTCTTGAGTATCATTTGCATCTTGTGTCTCATCAAACTCTTTCATTTTCACATTAAAATATCTTATTTTTTTAGATCTTCCAAGACACACCAGGGTCATGCGGTTATTTGGCTTAATGGAGACTATAAATGTGACTTGGGAGTTACATAACTGAGTAGGCAGCTGTCTAGTCTAATTTCAGAGAGCTGAAAAGACTCCATGAACACGCCCCCACCCCCGTTCCTCTATGCTGAAGCTCCCCCTAATAAGTGTTATTTTTAATAGCGCTCACCAATTGAGGTGCTTATGTGTCAGGATTTGTGCTAAATGCTTTACTTTTACAATCTCACTTAATCATACAAAGTGAAGGGCATTAGTGCCCCATTTAACAGATGGGAAGTTCATGCTTTTTCAACTTCCCAAAGTTGTGTGGTCAGTGAAGAACTAAACACTGTTTGTTCTGACCACCAAACCTATGTTTTTGACTTCCATGCATTATTGCTTCCCAAAACAAGGGACAGGACTCTCTATTCCACATATAAAATTGCCATGCAGATAGTCCTGGGAGAGGGCTGAGGCCTTGGTAAAGTCCTTTAAGGACAGTTCAGGCTCAGAAGGGGAAGATTTAGGCAAAATCGGAGGAAGACTAGGAGAGGAATGCTGTGGGATAAGAATTGGAGCCGGGAAGTTCCTGTGTTAATTTCTTAGCCACGTATCAAAGCAACACAAACTGGAAGGTTTATGTGGAAGAAATATATTGTCTCACAGTCCTGGAGTCTAGAAGCCCAAGATCAAAGTGTGGGCAGGGTTGGTTCCATCCAAGGGCTGTGAGAGAGAATCTGTTCTAGCCCTCCTCTCTAGCTTCTGGTAGCCTCAGGCATTCCTTGGCATGCAGATGACATTCTTACCATGTCTCTTCATACTGTGTTCCCTCCACGCATGTCTGTGTCCCAATTTCCCCTTTTTATAAGGACACCAGTCATATTGGATTAAGGACTCGCCCTATTTCAGTATGTCCTCAATTGAGCACATCTACAATAACATCTAATCACATCTTTATTTCTAAATAAGGTTACTTTCTAAAGTACTTGGGGCTATTCCTTCAACATATAAAATTTAGGGAGTCACAATTCAGTCCATAACCATCGCCAAGGAGGAACTCTCACACCTCTCTATCACTGAACCAGGTCATAGCTGTAGCGTCTCCTGAGGCTACCTGAAGAGGCGGTGACCAACCCAGGAGAAATGAGGGACCGCTCTTGCTTTGGGAGTAGGGGACAGAGTCTGACCAGTGGAAGGCATGGAATTGGAGATCTTTGATCTTGTGGTCTTGGAAGCAACACAAGTCATTGACGAATCACATGGTCCTGAAACTCAGGCCAGTGTGCTTCTAGAGAATAAAAGTCACAGTCACATGAGTGTCTGAAAGGTCCCTCCATCCTATCCAAGATAAGTCTGCAATGTAGAGGAAAAGACGCTTCCAATCAAAAACATTTACTTTTGCTTTTTAAAGCCACTTTGCATCTTTTTAAATAGTCCTCACCCCAAACTCCCCTTAGGAATGGTATCTCATTTCCAAAATTATTTTTTTTACATTTTATTTTGGATAATTTGCTAGATGGAAAATTGAAGATAAAATTTTTAGGCAACATATTAGTATTCAAAGAAGAACTCTTTGTTTCTCATTACTGAATATATTTTCTGCTGAAAATCTTCTGTTATGCTCCCAGAGGTAGCATTATTTTGAAGCTAGAGTGAGTTGGGATAAAGAACTAGGGGGAGAAAATCTTCCTGAGCTGGTTTGTGCATTTGATTTCCTTCTCAACCTTGGTCTCTCAATACACTTTCCAAAGTAAGAGACTTATGATCAAATCACTTAAAGAGAAATGTGCCTGATCTCCTTGAGCTCAAAGAATTTCGTAGAAAACTGGTGTGTGTCACAGCAGTTGCAGTTATTGTCTCTGACGGGTTAGCTTTGTAAGAGTGTAACAAGCATGTAATTTTTGTGATCAGGCACTGGGGACAGCCCTCAATCTGATTGAAAGGGGTTTATTTTGATGGATGGGCATGGTGGTGCAGGGCACTTAAACACTGGACTTGAAGTCAGGAGACTGGTCAAGATCTAACTTCACCATTATCTGGAAATAGGACCTTGCCAACCACTTCACCTCTCTGGGCTCCAGGTTCCTCATCCTAGAAAATGGGGAGAAGGGGTGTGGGCCTTGAAGGTGCTTTTATGTATGGACATTTTGTAATTTTTGATTCCCGTCAATTATAAATACAGTTAAATCACTAGTCTGTTGAATGAGGAAAAGCAATCATTTTTATTTTATGT
Source organism: Tarsius wallacei (assembly GCA_963574415.1). Taxonomy (NCBI): domain Eukaryota; kingdom Metazoa; phylum Chordata; class Mammalia; order Primates; family Tarsiidae; genus Tarsius; species Tarsius wallacei. Next base: position 3,990 of record CAUYQG010300353.1, on the reverse strand, counting down.
ATAACTAGGTCTCCTGTTCACAACTTTTTGGATAATAGATTTGTTAAGACTAGCAGGGAAATTCTCTTGGTATCAGGAGCCAGTGTAGCCAGAGGGGGTCCTCTACATAGGGATGAGGTGTCTCTTAGTTAATAAAGATCGCAGGACTGACTGTTTGGCCTAGTGACAAAAGAGAGTCACAGCCAGACCCCAGAAGAGTTGTAACATGAGGAGGAGGCTGTTTCAGCCTGGGAGCTTTGCCAGGAGCTCGCTGGAGCTAAAAGAATAGAGCCCACGTTACTTCAGCATTGAACATCTGGGTGCTCAGGACTGAGGCAGCCAAGGAGCATCATGACAGAAGAGGACAGCCCTCCCCCAACATACCCAGAATCCTTCTGAAGAGAGAAAATATAGGCAAGGTGGCCCTCTGAAAGACTGCACTTTAAAAAGAAAAGACCCTTAAATGCTTAGACTGAACTAAGCTTAAACCACTCTAGCTATCTATTTAACTTTCTCTTTCCAGCTTGCCATCAGATGAGACCTCTTAGTGGGGACCAGATCAGCCTCAGACCAAAGAGAGAACTACATTCTCCTTGTGTATCTGAATAGTGCTATAAATTTCATGAGCTCTAAACTTGAGGAGGCCCATCGTATATAAAAGAGATAAAGACAGGGGATGCTCTGTAAAAACGGAGAGCAATGGTCTTGACCTGTCCCCCTTAGTCCCTTCAGCAGCCCAAGGTGCCCCTGAAGACAAAGCTGAAAAACTCTGGTACAGAGGATTTGTAGCAACATGGCCTTCCATGTCAATCCTAGCTTCCTGACTTACTAGTTGTGCAACCACAGGCATGTCACCCAACCTCTCTGGAAGGACTATTGTGAGGCTTATTCAAGGGAACGGGTGTATGTAAAGCCCAAGTCAAGGGCTGTGTATACAGAGTGAGTCATACATGAGATGGGAGGACAGTATCTCATGGGGCATTATGAGAGGCCCCATGGTTAATTCTTTTGTAAATTACATTTCATTCACCTTTGGGCCTTGCCAGCTCCTAAGCGATGCAACCAAATAGCTAGATTTATGGGAAAATCCATTTACATTTACTCTCAGTCAAAAATCTCAGTGTTTTATCCTCAAAGAGAAGTTTTCATTTTGAAAAGGAAAAAGGATTCCCACGAAGTTAAATTTACCATGGGCAAATATTCCATAGCCCAAGCAAACGGCAAAGTTTGAAAACCATTTTCCTGGCTCTCTGCTTCAGGCGCTGTCATTTTGCAATACTGAATGAAATATTCATCTTGAATACCACCATTGAAATCTAATTCCCACCTTGGCAGAATTGTTCTCACACCTTCATTCACAAAATTTCCCAGGAGAAACTCACACTAGCAGTAAAAACATCACCACCTGGGCACTATAGAAATACCTAGGTAAGGTATCTCGGTTGCATTCAAGGAAATGTACTAATACTCAAGAGGGTTGCACATTGTCATGGGCAGAACCCCAGAGTAGATAGAAGTCTCGGTCTGGCTCAACCGTTTACAAGTGACCCAGCTGGAACAAAATCTGTTATCCTTATTTAGAATGAATTCCAATACTAACTTCCCAGGCGTTTGTGAGTTTTTGGTGACAGGTAATGTTTTAAGAAAAGAAGTTATACCTGCAAAGCTTTGTTAATTTTTACTGGTTTTTGGACAACTTGCCATCCTGTGGCATCCTACATGTCCTTTCATTGTAGAGTCCTCCTTTGTGGTTTGAGTATAATTCTATAGCCCAAGTCAAAATTCTTAGGGATTCTATACTTTGGTATTGAGCCTTGAGTAGAAACACAGGGAACCAAGCAAAGTCTTGGTATGATGTCAAGACAGCCCTATTTCCTGCAGAAGTTTTTCTAGGGCTAATAAGTTGACGCTACTTATTCCAAGATGCTAGAAACCCACAAAAGTGAAGGTAAGATCACCTGATGAGACCTCGAGTCCAAGCACCTCAAAACCATGGGTGAAGGCCACACTTGCAGCCTTGCTCTTTCCAACTCCCCAAATAAAACTACCCTTGCCCCTGGCCAACCAGCCCTGCCTAGATTGCCTCCCCTTCGTTTCTGGGAGAGAAAAGGAAAAGGTGCACTGTGAAACAGGCAAGAGAGTTCACTTTTGCAAGCCTCTTTCAGACCTGATATTAACTAGCAATGATGTTTTGGAGTCACAAGCTGCTAATGGCTATCACCATGGCCTAAGGGATAAAAATTCCAGGTTGTGAACCGGAGAAAGAGGCTGATTGACAAAGGGACAGTCACTGTGGTGTGGGTGGCCATACTAAACAGATTTAAGTGACGTTTCTCCCAGGCCCTCATGCTGTCAATATTTTAAAATCTACTTTGACGTTGTCAGAGCCTCTTTTCATTTTACTCATCAAATTTGTGTTAGATTCAGGCACTGACTGCTTTTAAATCAATTTCTTTTTCCATACAGACAGCTCTCTGCACTCTGTAATCAGGAGTCAGGAAGCCACAATCCTCACAAATTACTTCTCTCCGCTCTTCAAAAAGAAACAATATTCATTACCATAAAACTACTAACACCAGGTCAGCTCTGCACTTCTAACTTTGAAATATATAAAATGGAACAAGAGCAGTACAGGCATTTTAGAAGGCAAATGTGGATTTGCCATGAAATACTCAACTGAGAAGAGGTTGCATTTGAATGCTGTTTCCAATGACACTCTGTTATGCCCCAGGTACTTGTCCCAAGTCTGGTTCAATATACAATAAAAAATAGGCATAGGCCCTATGATATCTCTGAGGTCTTTGTCATTTCATGTCTGATTATTTGCTTTTATCTCCAATTTGAAAGGACAGGTTGAAAAATTACAGTAATCAGAGAGATCTTGAGCATAAGTTTTCTTAAGAATCCTCTAACTGGTATTTATCTAAAGCCTAAAGCCAGACTCTTGTAGAAAAGGGTCCGTTTTTTTTTTAGTAGCTAGAAATACATATCTGTCATCACTCTGAATAGGAATGCAATAAATAAGAAGTACTGTGTATCAACACAGAATGTTGTACTCATTTATTTTTCTGGAAAGGAAAATATATATATATTTGAACGTATTGATCAAAGAGACAGCTATCTGCTAATTAAACCTCTCCGTTACCCAGAGAAAGAAAACATGTATTATACGGTTTGAAATTAAAGATAGTAATAAAAGGTGACTTTTATTCCCAAATGACACACATTTTGCACCTCAGAAATAAAAATCCAGGGGCATACAACATTAATAAGGGTACTTGATCTCAAACCAGGCAAAGTGGGGACCAAAGGGAGGCCCACACTTTACCTGTATGATGACCATTTGTATACCTAATCCTGAATTGTACCCCATATATTTAAAATGGAATACATTTTTAAAAAAGAAAGATCTAAACGAAGACTTTTTCTCATAAAATTATCAACATGTCTTTTGCTTTGTCTTTCAAATGGGCTCCTCACAATAGTATTTGGTCCAGGGAGGCTGGCTCAGTACAGACCCAGCTCATCCACAAGTTCCCCAGCTGTAGGCTAGAAGCTCCAGGCAATGGCACTGAATGTTATCGTTTTCATCATTATATTTTCAGCACCAGATATGATGCCTAGCACAACGCAGATGCAAATAACCAAATGAACTATTTTCCATATCTTTGTTCTGTCACCACTATCTGGAATAATCTAAACCTTTCTACCAGCTCCAATCGGCTATTTTCTAACTTGGTAGATGTGTTTGCTACAAAGTCTTTCTGGGCAAAATCCTATCCCCACTCATTGTGTCCTTATTATTATTAAGACATAAAAAATTCACTTTCTCCACCTTGGCTCTATTTACTATCAAACATTGTTCTTTAATTATTTTATTTTATTTTATTTTTTTGAGTTGGAGTCTCACTCTGTCGCCCAGACTGGAGTGCAGTGGCCACTCCCGGCCACCGCAGCCTCGACCTGCTGGGCTCCGGCGATCCTTCCGCCTCAGCCTTCCAAGTAGCTGGA
>CAUYQG010300350.1:0-25282 GCA_963574415.1 Tarsius wallacei | reverse complement strand
GCAATCCTCTTACCTCAGCCTCCCAAAGTGCTGGGATTATAGGCATGAGCCACCGGGCCCAGCCTTTTAATATGTCTTAGCACTTGTTATCTAACTAAACTGCATGCCAATCAACCCATGGGAGTGGTGGAGAGGTAGGTGGGCAGACAGAGAACCCATAATAGCTGGAAAGCAGGCTCAGGGCTAGCTTTTGATGGAAGCAATTTGCTCCCTCTGTACCTCCAGAGGGTAAGAGAGACAGAGATCGAGACCATCTTCTAGAAGGCCCCATTTTGTTCTGATTGATTCTAAACCATCTGCATATAAATCTGGTAACAGTTTGTTTATCCACAGGATCTGCCCCCGAAATACCAAGAGGAGAATTAGGAAACTTCGATAAATCACAGAGCTAGCAAGTCTCTTTAACAGTGCACACAGCTTTTGACCTCTATCAAAGCAACTTATACTTTGAGAATTTCTGTTTATTTTATTTTAGTCTTCTTGTATCTAAATTCCTAAGACTGCAAGCCAATCAAACAGTAAACATATTAGCAAAGTCAATTTATATGTATTCTTTCTGAGTAAGTGGTAAAAACACTGAGTTTTCAAAAATACCAGTGAGTGATGATTTATGTTATTTTTAAAAGTTTTCCAGGGAATAAATATATATATTTAACACTAGAGAAATTCCCCTGTATTACGTTAACCCATGTTAAAAATAAAATGATCTAGCCAGGCTTGGTGGCTCAGTCTGTAATCCCGCGCCTTGGGAGGCTGAGGTGAGTGAATTGCCTGAGCGCACGGGTTCGAGACCCGTCTGGGCAACTTGGTGAGACCTCATCTCTACAATAAAAAAAAAAAAAAAAAAAATGAGCCGGGTGTGGTAGTGCGCGCCTGTAGTTCCAGCTACTTGGAAGGCTAAGGCGGAAGGATTGCCGGAGCCCAGCAGGTCGAGGCTGTGGTAGCCAGGAGCGGCCACTGCACTCCAGTCTGGGCAACAGAGTGGACTCCAACTCAAAAAAAAAATAGTAATAAATAAAATAAAATAAAATAATCTATACACAGAAGAGCAAATACAGGTAGCAGAATTAAAATGATAATAATAGTAATAATAATAAATAGGTTCAATTTATAGAGCGGTTACTATGCTCTAGACACTGTGCTCAAGATTTTTAACATGTTATAAAATTTAATTCTCCCCCAAGCCCAATGAAGTGGGCACTACAATATCTACATTGCATTCATGAAAAAATTAAGACTCAGAGAGTTACCTAGAAGGAAATTTTAATGGACTTCCATTTTTGTTATATAAAAATGTTATACCCAACAATACTGATTAATTGTATTATATGTGAGTCTAAAAAATATAGAATCTTGAATTTAAAAAACCAAAATAAACACACACACATACAATCTGAAGTAGATTTTTCTTGAGATTTGGTTACTGGGGAGGTCAGCTTCTTTCTTTGTGCTATCCCACTTATAAAAAAAAGTTTGGGCCCAGTCCAGTTCAGACTTTTCCACTGCCAAGGTCTGATTTTGTTCTATCCCTTCTATGCTTTTTATGTTGAACAATTTTGTTAAAAAAAAAATTGTGAATAATTTTTCCATTCTTGTCAATCATATGTTTAAGACTGCAATTTGGAATTTTAGGTTAACATACTATATAATCAGTGCTATCAAACTGAATCAACACAATTCCAGTCAAAAGAGAGAAGACTGACATTTTACTTAGCCCATAAAATCCTACTGTGATATGAATGATTTATTCAGTCCTCGAAATACTGCAATTAGATTCTACTTGTTGGAGTGAATGTAAATTGAGACTGCTTTTCTTGGAGGAAAATTTGACAGCAAATCTGAAAATATTAATACATATACCCTCTGATTCAGCAACTCTCACTCTAGGAATCTGCTCTACAGGGATGTTCACCAAGTACAATGACTTGGGACTAAGATATCAAAAAAAGCCTTGTCCATATTGGTAAAGAGTTTAAAAAATTAAATGATGATAATAATAATACTAACAATAACAACAAATACTTATTATCAAATCCAGGTAGTGGCTACAGAATCCATGCTCTTTACCACTAAGCTACATGGTAAACTAAGATAAGTTAAAGTTCATATATACCAAGAAACACTGCAGGTATTAAAAGAAATGAAGTAAAAAAATTTTTTTAAATGGAGGTAGATATGTATGTAGTGACATGGAAAGATCTCCAAGACAAATTGTTAGGTTAAAAAAAAAACAAACTACAGCATAATACATACATGTGGTGGAATCACATTTGTTTTGAAGACACTATATTATATACAATTGTAGGAAATTGTATGCATTTTAAAATTAGTGTAAAAACTACTGGAAGCATAAGCAGTAAATTAAGAATGGTTACATCTCCTGAATTATACCCCACATCTTAAAAATAAAAAATAAAATAAAACTTAAAAAAGCAACACATCTTGGAATACAAGAGTTTGGTCAGAGGCTATAAAAGCCAAAACAATAAAGGTTAAGTATTCCTCCCAAAATAATGGTTACATCTAGAAAGGAAAATATAATTAGTAAGGTGAAGAGACATTTCATTTTTACTCCATAAATTTTTGTACTGTTTCTTTTTCAAATAACAAGAATGGATATCTTATTTGTGCAACTGAAAAAAAAAAGAGAATTTAAAATGATAAAACATTTCCATTTTATAATTTTCATTATTATTATTATTAGTCATCTGACAGTAAGCCTGTATACCAGTGGTTCGAGAATCATCTTGGTAGCTTTAAAAAAATACTAATAGTTGGATCCTAATCCAGATCAATTAAATCAGAATCTTTAAGGGTTAAGCCCCAGACATCAGTGTGCAGGTTACTTGAGAACCACAGTAGTATACAAACCCAAGTACTGCATGAAAACTCTTACCAAGGGATCACTCTATAATCCCAGTTATAAGGAATGTGGTCCAAAACACAGAATAACACTGTTTTTTTCTTTCTTTTTTTTTTTTTTTTTTTTTGAGTTGGAGTCCCACTCGATCGCCCAGACTGGAGTACAGAGGCCGCTCCCGGCCACCGCAGCCTCGACCTGCTGGGCTCCGGCGATCCTTCCGCCTCAGCCTTCCGAGTAGCTGGAATTACAGGCAGCACGCTACCACGCCCGGCTGATTTTTTTTTATTTATTGTAGAGATTAGGTTTCGCCTGCCCAGGTGGGTCTCTAACCCACGGGCTCAGGCAATCCACTCACCTCAGCCTCCCAAGGCGCGGGATTACAGGCTAAGCCACCGAGGCTTCAGAAAGGAAAAGAGAGAGGCCGAGGCTTCAGAAAGGAAAAGAGAGAGGGATAGAAGACAGGAAGGGAAACAGGGAGGGAAGGAGTAAAGAAGAGGGAAGAAAGGGAGAGGTGGATAAGAAAAGTGTGTGTATGTATCTTATTTCCTCACTGGGAGCTAAAAATGGCTCCTTAAAACTTCTGACTGTGACAGCAGAAAAGCCCCACAATCTTTACTGTCCCTGAACCCTTCTTGTTTTGGAAGCCATGCATTACAAAAATGTACTGGATTTAACCTCAGAAGTGGTTTATCTGTTTAATTTTTAGTTAATCAATGTGGAAGGTACCTGTGTCATCAAAATGGATGCTAATTTCCAGCTCTTTCCCTAAGCTTCACCATTACTATCAATTAAAATTTACTGACTTTGCATAATAACTTTTTAAGTTCTGCATCTTCTGTTGCACACATCTAAAATAATTTTGAAAAGTACATAAATTTGTTTAGTACAAATATGCTCTTGTAAACATTTCTCTTAATGGCCAAATTCTGTTGGCTTTTAAATAGAAAATTACTTTCTTATGGGTATAAATATAACAACAAGATTTATGCTTTTCACAAAAATGATTAGCCATGTAACTTTTTTAAAAATCCTATCTAATATTTAAACTATATTTTGCTTAAAAGAGTACCCTTAATAAGGTAACTACTGCTCACTCTGTTTTCCACACTTACACAAAAAGAAGTCCATAACATAGTTTTTACATCCATTTAATTAGGTCACCCTATGGGTAGGCCTCAATATTATTAAATAAAAATCAAAACTTAGTCAGTATAATTGCAATTCAGGCCTTTCTGTGCATAAGAAATGGTAGGTGTTTGGATGGCTCTGTATTGCCTAGTTCCGGTTTTAGCAATAAGCAAGCATCAGTCTGTGATGGCATGGAACCAAAGTGAATTCAAATTCTAAAACTGCCGGCAGTGGAAATGAAAACTCTATGTCTCCCCCAAACCTTAGTTTTCAGGACAACTAAACTAATTTGGGGTTTATATTAAGTTCAAAAGGTATTTTTTTTACTTAGTAACTACTGTTCTAACCTCTTTTATCATCTAGTTATATGATGTGAAATTATCTAGATAACTTGTCTGTTAGTGAATTTGACTGCTTTCACTATCCATTCAATCGTTTTAACAAAATTAAATAAAAAACAAGCACATATGCACAACTTTGTACAAGATGCCAATGAAGAGTATTTGAATAGTAACAATTTACATATCTTATCTCATTTGATGTCTTCTCCTGACTGCTTTTTGGATTTTTAAACTTACTAGCTTTTGGATACTTTCTCTGATTAATAGCATGGGCCATCTCCTAACACCAGCTAAAATGCACCAAGGTATCTTGAAAACTAGCTAAAATACAGTAATAGCTCTATTCACAAACCTTTCATCATCTTATGAAAACAACAAGATAAGATGAAAAACGCGGGGGACGAGTACATAATGAATGGCAGTACAGGTCAATGAGAAGTAAGGATGGAACATGCAGGAGGTTTAAAAGAGAAGGGGACACAGAAGGGAGAGAAAGCACAGGAGGCATGAGGGCAAAGAGAGCATTTTTCATGTAAGGGCACTTCAGGCAGGGATGGTTATAAACCAGACATTTTTGTATTTCACTCCATTATGTTTAAAAGTACTTGGTAGATTCTGTAGCAAATCAGTGGAACAATAATCAACTGCTGAGAGTTTTCTACTCTGTACTGTAACTTGAGAAGGAACATAATAATGAATTCTAGGTCATAAGTTAAAACTTTATTTCAAATAGAAATGTTATCTCTCTTTTGGATGACAAACAACATCCCAGACAGATAATCTGTTCTGGCTAATGGAAAAGTTGGAAAAACAAAGAGAAAGATGTACTGAAACACAAGATAACTTAATGTTTTCCGATTTCTTGGGAGTAAAAGCAGTTTGTTATGAAATAGGACCCAACACTCTGCCAGTGCTGCTTTCAGAACCCAGGACAACTAGGGAGGAATGTTCAGTTGAGGAGCAACACACACACACACACACACACACACACACACACACACACAAATTAATAAATAAAAGCCACACGCACTTATGCAATAGCAGTGTTATAAACTATCCTAGTTACAGGTTTAAATTCATCCTTGTTGGAAGCAAGCTCAGTTTACCTATCATATTTAGTTATACTGACCTTTACGTACAGAGAGTTTTAGAAGATTAGTACTAGCAATTATGAAAGAAAGAAAAGACATTCGATATTCAACTTGTCTTGAAATGGTTAAAATGAGGTGTTTTCTTAGATAGAAGAATCAGATTATATATGTGGTCTAAAAATGCTTGTCCATTTATCTGTTACAGCAGCCTTGCTGAAAACTTCAAACCACCAGGGTTGCTGCCTTTCACCAGACCATTTCAAATTCCCCCCGTGTCAGAGGTGTGACATATGCTGTAAATAAGCCTCAGCTTGGCCTAAAGAAATACAACTCCACTAGTACTTTGTATCTACTTTTATAAATGTTTTCTTGTTCATCACATGATTTCCTTTAGGCTTTGGTTCTGCAAACCAGCATTATTTTTATTTTTATCTATAATGTTATTTCACAAAAAATTCTGAAGTCATCTTTCTCATACACACACACATACGCACGCACACACACACACACACACACACACATATATATATTTTTTACTATTAAAAATTTGACCAGAGCAGAAGAAATTTTAAAAGGGGAATTTCATCATGATTATGTGATAAATGAAGCAATAATTTGTTATCTACAGAAGTAGATGTATATATCCAAATGCCATGTGAAAGAATTTAAACACCATTTTTAAAAGACCTTAGGTATACAAATAAGGTCCCCATTAAAACACAGAAGAAGGGAGGAGCATAGAAATTCCAAAGGAAAGAAAGAGGTATAGACACCAGAATCAATTTTGGTAGCATGACTGATAAACTGTACAGGTTAGATAACAGCTCCAGATTTATACTGGTTGTTTGCAAGCCAGGGGCAGAAAGAGGGCTAGATTAAAAGACGTCATCCTAGTCTAGCAAAGTGAGTATCTGCTGGGTTATTCAAAACTTTGAAGTTACCACTGAGTTAGCTTTGATGCCAGTGATAATGCTAATAGGATCTGAGTTTTATAAATATAGGGTGTTAAAACACCTCTCTCGCTGCATTACTGTATTAATACCGAATTGCTAGCACTGAATTATTACTACATTACCAAATCAGTCATAAATAATCATACATTTTCTATTTTGACGATGTTTACAAGTGGATATGAATACCATTAACAATATTTATAGAAAACCAGTTGTCTTAGAGCATTTTGCCTGGTGTGACCTACACAATGTCAGGACTAACTCATGAGTAGGAGACAGAAGATTGTGCCAAACCATCTCCGGTCTCGATAGCTAAACAGGAATTAGGAGTTAAAGCTTTTTTGCTGAAATCACCAAGCAAAGGCTTCTAATGATCGATAAGTTTGATCTCCTGCTACAGCACTGGCCACTGCTGAGGAAAATGATGAAGTACAGATGGGAAGTAAATGACCTCTGTCCATTTCTCCCTCTAGTCCAATGGGACTTTCTTTGACTAACTATATATTGGCCCTTGCTAAGAATCAGCACCTCCTAAATTGTTCACCATGTAGGTAGGTAGGTGAAAATTGAACAAGGAAAATTGCTACCATGCTCAGATAACCTCTGAAAACTGTGATATTATCTCCTCTTGTGTAGACCTTATCTTAAAAATTCAAACCTGGGCTGGGCGCAGGGCTCAAGCCTGTAATCCCAGCACTTTGGGAGGCCAAGGCGAGAGGATTGTCTGAGCCCAGGAGTTCGAGACCAGACCGGGCAACTTGGTAAGACCTCGTTTCTATAATATATCAAAAAATTAGCTGGGGGTGGTAGCACACACCTGTAGTTCTGGCTACTTGGAAGGCTGGGGCAGAAGGATCACCTGAAACCAGCAGGTCAACCCTGGAGTGGCTGTGAGTGTACCACTGCACTCCAGCCTAGGCAACAGAGTGAGACTCTGACTCAAAAAAAAGAAAAAAAACTAGAACCTGAGATAAAGTCATGGCTACTTTCTTCCCTCTGCCTGAGTGGCTAAGTGAGGCTACTCTTCACGGCATAAATCTTTTTATGTGACTAAAGTCTGACGGTTAGGCGGTTAAGACATCCCTGCCAATCTTTTCTTTGGTCATTGATCCCTTAAGGAATCTTGTCTCTCCATTGGAAAATTTTAAGGCTGTGACCCTGTAAACACATGGCCAATGATGTAAAAAGAGAGTTGTCAAGCTACAGATGGAGGTAAAATTTGAAGGTAAGTATGAAAAGAACAGTTTAGATTCCTGGATGGAACCAGATTGTTCATACAAGTTCAAATTCTCTCTTTTTGTTTTTTTTGTTTGTTTGTTTTTGAGTTGGAGTCTCACTCTGTCACCCAGACTGGAGTGCAGTGGCCGTTCCCGGCCATTGCAGCCTCGACCTGCTGGGCTCTGGCGATCCTTCCGCCTCAGCCTTCCAAGTAGCTGAAACTACAGGCGCGCGCTACCACGCCCGGCTAATTTTTTTAAAAAATTGATTGTAGAGATGAGGTCTCGCCAAGTGCCCAGGTGGGTCTCGAACCTGCGGGCTCAGGCAATCCATTCACCTCAGCCTCCCAAAGCACGGGATTACAGGCTGAGCCACTGAACCCGGCTCAAATTCTCTTAATAATTGCTAGTCATTAGGACTAGACACTATATGTTAACAGATTTATTTGTATATATTCCATAAGGCAAAAAAAAAAAAAAGAAAGAAAAAAGGCTCTGTTATGAGCACAATGCCTTGAGTATTTGATGAGTCTTCACCTCTTTTGGTCATCCTCTGAACTTGACTGGCAAAAGTTTACATGAAGAACTTGGCTTATTCTCTTAGTGGGACAAAACAAAGTCACTGAATATTTTTTCTATGTTTTCCTTTTTGGGGGCAGGGGATTGGAATCTCACTCTATCACCCAGGCTGAAGTGCAGTGGCACACTAATGGCCATTAAATGCTAGCAACTATTAAGCCTTTGAATCTAGCCCTGACATTCATTATTGAAATTAGCCACTAGGCATCCTAGTGTCGCTGTGAGTTTTAAAATAAAAAGATAAACAAAAGCCTACTTTTTCTTTTTTTGGGAGTTGGAGTCTCACTCCATCGCCCAGGCTGGAGTGCAGTAGCACATTCATGGCTATCCCAGTGTCCACCTGCCAAGCTCTGGTGAACCTTCCGCCTCAGCCTTCCAGGTAGCCATAACTACAGGCGTACGCTACCACACCAGGCTAATTTTTTATTTACTGTAGAGATGAGGTCTCACCAAATTCCTGGGCTGGTCTCGAACCCGCAGGCTCAGGCAATCCACTCGCTTCGGCCTCCCAAAGTGCTTGGATTGCATGCTGAGCCACCGAGTCCAGCCATTACGTTTTCTTTTCTTTTTGTTTTTTGAGTTGGAGTCTCACTCCGTCGGCCAGACTGGAGTGCAATGGCCACTCCCGGCCACCGCAGCCTCGACCTGCTGGGCTCCGGCGATCCTTCCGCCTCAGCCTTCCAAGTAGACGTTTTCCTTTTTAAAATAATCGTGAAAAAATACTCTGAGAGCTGTGGTAAAAGATAAGTAAACTTGTTTGGACAATACTTGAGTGTTTTACTAAAAAATTTAGAAAATTAAAAGTTTTAGAAAATGAATACACTTTTAACATTTCTATAATAGCTGCAAATGACAAAACGCTGTTTATCACACTGAATGTCCAGTTCTCTTTGTGTTTGATTTGTACAATCTGATTGAATGCAGCATATATGCAGGGGAAAAATTGTGCTTCAGTGGAAAAGTGTGGACTGTCCTGACCTTGAGCACAGCTTCTGGATTATCTGGTTCTGATTCTAGGAGGGCTATTTTACATATTTCCGTAGCTGATAACTGAGAGCTATGCAGTTCTTTTTCTCCACAGAGGGGCAGATTCTATCCTGGCAGATAGAGGCTCAACTGACTTCCCTTCCCCGCTGTGAAAGAAGCTCCAATTGCTGCACATTAATGTCAGTAATCTTGATCTACAAATATGTCTGCTCTTCAGATTCTCCTTTGAATTATAACATCTTCCTGGTTCTCTCATTTAATTGAGTTTAATGAAATCTTCAACACTTGTTCATTTAATTGAGTTTAGTGAAATCTTTAACATCAGAGTCATGATGCTGCTTTTTTTGAAAATTATCTTTAAAGTACAGTAAATATACACCACAGAAGCCACTACATGAGGTACAAAAATCATTATGGACATGGCCCTTGGTATTTTAAGCACATAGAATTTAAAAAGAAGATAAAGGTACAACTAACTTAATCCTCAGGGTTATTGGACCTAACTTTAGTTTTTCTGTTTCTTCTCAGTGATTTTATTTTTCCTTCATCTTGAAACATTTTGCTCTTTCATAATCCAGGGAATTATTTTCAACTATGCTAAAAAGAGATTAAAATAATAAGAATTAGTCTTATAATTGTTATATTTAACATTTTATAAGTATTATATTTAAAAAAATTATATAGTAATATTAAAATGTGAGAAAATGATGTAATAAAGTGAGAAAAGGAGATTCAAGTAATACGAATGACATAGAGGGGTGATAAAATAGTGGAATAAATCATCACTATTTAATCATCCTTCAGTTTTTGTATTACATTGCCCAAGGTACTGCTTATTTACTAAGGACACAACAAAGACACTTGAGATTCTATGTGTACTAGGAAATTTATTTGATGCAGCTCATAGGTGGACAAATGCTAAAGGCACTTACTGAAAGGAAGTAGCATAAAAGTGAAAAAAATCTATTGAATCGATCATTCTAATCAATGTCTAAAAATGAAAATGTTTTGCAATTATGGACTAAAGAAAATAACCACCTTCTTCTACAAACGTATGAGTCATGAAAACTTTCAAAGTATTGCACTTTGAGGATGGATGTAAGAGCAAGAACAACCAGAAGTAACAGGAAACTGGAATTTCTTAGAAAAGTGTCTGAAATCTGGATCAGTATTTACAGGATGGGTATATTCCAGGATTATCCAGGCACAGCTACTTGGATTCAAAGGATATTGTCCATTTGGATATATCTATCGTCACAACAGAAAAACATGGAACAAAAATTTGGGTTTGTTACATTTAAATTCTTATTAACTTCTGATACAGTTTTTAAACTATCCCACAATTTATATATTTGTAAATGATCTGTAATATTACTTTAGAAACATTTTTTAAAAGAACTTTTTGGACTCAGATAGCAAATGGTGATGACTGTTCTTCCTGGTATACGATGGCTAATAAATTGTAGACTTTGATAAATGCTACAAGATACAATTATAACTTTTGGAAGCAACAGGGATGACTTTGTAAAGGAGTTGGCCTGGTTGCAACAAGCTCGTCAACAGCTATTAAAAAAATGAGTAATGTTTATATAGATGCAGAGATAGGAAGGAAAATATGCAAGGGGAATAAGAGTGTAAGAAGACAGAAGTGGAAAAGTAGAGGACATGTTTAGAAAAGCAAGTTGGCTGGCTTGGAAACCAAGCAGGAAAGTGGAAGCCAACCCGACTGAGCAGAATATTAAACAGTTTACAATGTGCAATGAAAAATTTTCATCTTACAACAGAAAACAGCTGAGTTTCAAAGTTTATGTATACATTGTTCATGACCACCAATCTAGTAATAGGGAGTCCAGGATTTCAGGTAATCCATGATAAAATAACCTAATCTTTCCGGGTTTCTGCATCTAAACTCAGTTTCATATTCTTGAAACCCACCTTTAAAGATGAACATAATTCCCACTTACTTCATATGGTTGCTGTTGGTCTCAAATGAGATAAATATGTTAAATGCTTTGTAAACCTTATAGCTCCATATAGAAATGGTAGGTGAAATTTCTTTCCCTAATCTTGGATACGCTATTTCTGAAGCAGCTCCACCACACTAGTGGCAAAATAATTCATGGTACTTTAACTGAAATCCTCATGAGTTAGGGGTGGCAGGAGCAAAAATAAATAACAGGAAAAGCTTAGCATATTTTTCTCTTTACAAGAACAGTAAAGGGAACAAACAAGATAGTCTAGTAATGATACTATAACTATTATTATGGATGCTCTATAAATAATTTCTATTTTCCATCCTTGTCCACTGGGATTTTCTTTACCATTTCCTACTCTTGCATTTTGATGAGATACTAGTAAGTTAATTTTCTTTGTTGCAGGTGTCATACATTTCTTCCTATATATAATTCACTGTCTAAATGCTCAGGATTTTTCTGACTTGTACCTTGGAGTCCCTAAAAATAAAATTGCAGGGTAACTTAGCTTACATAAATTTTATCAGAAAATTTGCAAATGAATAACATGATAAAGTAGTTTACCTGTGTATAGTAAAGTTTTATATATGGGGAATTTGCTCTTTATTCCTATATTCTAGAAACTATTATTTCATCTGGCTTTCAGAATACTCTATTATATATATATATATATTTTCTCCCTTACGGTATTATTTTCCTGTATTATTTCTCAGCATATTTCTAGGCTCCCTGAGATGTAAATTTATCATCTTCCCTTTGAAAAATTAATCCACTTCCTTCATATAAACTATCTTCTTTAGTCTAATCACTCACAAATAATTCCCACTTTGATGTCTTCTTGTCATCTCAAATTCAACTCATCTCTTTAAGGTCACTTAGACCCCTTGTTTCCATCTCTTCTAATACTGACTAACTTTCCTATAAGTTCCATCATTCATCATTACATTTATAGTGTTTGCTGGAATAGTACCTGGTTGGTTCAAAGAAAGGGAAAAGGTATTGTGGAAATCTTCATTATGTTTTGGTCTTTAAAAACGACAGTGAAAACATTGTGCTTACTTCTTAGTCCTAGGCCCGAGAACAGTCTTCAGCTTCTCCATTTGGGGTAGGTTCCTGGTCTCCTGCCTTTATACCATGTCACAGATAGGTCATTCTAAGTGATACTTCAGGTACCTCTAAAGGCCCACCTGGCCCACTCAACTGCCAACCAGTAATGACCATATTAGTATTACTTTAGATAATATAAATGAAACAGACAAAAAATTAATTAGCAAATCAGTCACCTTTACTTTGTATTTATTTTTAAAATAGAGTAACAAAGGAATTAAGAGAAAGAAAAGGGAAAACATTCTAAGATGTTGGAACACAGGATGAAAACAGATGGTATTTATATCAAAGGGCAGCATCATTAGAGTGAGATGATATAGCGTGACTAGTATCAAAATGAAATAAAAACAAGAATGCCTATCTGCATACTTTTTGGACCAAATATTACTGTCATTTATTCTAAGACAATAATTTCAGAGTAACAGGTACCTGCTGAGCTATCATGTAACTCTAGGGCAGAACTACCACATAGCTCCATTTCCCTTCACCTATTATTTTTTGTCAAGTCTTACCTAAGCTTCAGTTATTGCTACAAAAATTTTCCAGGGAAATAGTAATAGAAGAGCAACAAGGTAACCACATGTAGATGTGCCTCTCTGGAGACACTGCTAGTCTGAAACTTGAAGAGGTGCTAAGACTGAAGTCACAGACTTGGGAGACATCACTGAATGAGCAGACAGCAATAAAGCTCAGTGGTCACCTAGCAAAATGGGAAGAGTGGGAAGAGGACTGCAGGCAACGATGTCAGGAATGCTGCTGTTTAATAACTTTTGGGTGAAGGAACCAGTTAGAATTCCAAAAAAAACCCAGAGAAACAGTAAGAAGACAAGAAGAGAGTTGTTTTCATACAGGGAAGAAAAAGAAGATACAGTTTTGTTTTTGAGAAAGGGCTAATGGAGAGATCAAACCAGATGAGGCTTTAAAATAGGTTGATGGATTTAGCAAACAAGCAGCAGGAAGAGGACAGAACATTCAGCCAGGACGTTGGATGAATACAAAAGGATTAAGGAACTAACACTGAACCTTACTGCCAGTATCAAACTCAACTTCCTCAAAGTCAAACAGGTATGTATGTATCTTAGGAAACAGACCTTCCTAGAGGATTTCTTTCCTCATAGAGCAAGAGACTTTCCCCAAACTGTATACTACATATTCTTTTGAAAATCATCAGAGTCCAATAGAATATCAATGAACGTGAACAAGCAATTCACAGAAAGAGAAGTACATATGTTCAAAATATTTATCCACAGTAGCAAAAATGCAAATTTAAAGAGCAACAATTAGCCAAAAAAAAAAAAAGCAATGCACTATATTTCCTTCAAAGTAGAATGTAAAATATTCTGAAGGACATATCACTGAAAACAATTACAAATCCCGGATAAAATATTTTTAAAACATCCTCTGAGATACTCTGCTGATCAGGCAAAAAAGTAAGTTATGCCCAGAAGCCAAAAATGAAGTGAAAGCAGGAAACTAGGGAGGTAAGTTGAACACTGAAATAGACTCTCATTCTGGAGACATCTACAGAACACTTGCGACAACCTTATGCTTTGGAAGTCAGAGATGCAGCAGAGAGGTCTGGAAACAAAGCCTAGGACCTGTTCAAATTAGGAGCCTCATGGGAGATCCTGTCCCACAGAGAGCTGGAGCCCCCACAGCTATACTCGCAATGAAACAACAAAGCTTTACTTTTAAAGTTGCCTCAAAGAAGGGGAGAGCAAGAGAACTTTTTGGCTCCTAATTTGGTGCAGGGAGGAAGAGAAAACAAATCTCCCCTTTGAGAACTGATACCCATAGGTCAGATGCCATATGGTCTTGCGGCTCAGGAGAGGCTATGACTCAAGCTGAGAGTTTATTTTAAAATGGCTCCCAGTTGGTCCAAGGACCTTCATGCACGTGACAGAGTAAACACAAATCCTCCCTCAGAGATAAGGCACATTCAAGTCAGGAGCCAAAAAAATTCCTCTAGATAAAATTTCAAGAAATACAACTTTCTGGTTAAAAAAAATCATAAACGACAAAAGAAAATAGGACTATGAGCTCCAGTCAGTAGAATCAGACCCCAAAACTTCAGATACTCAATGAGTCATATTCAGACTATACAACAAATGTTTTGATACATTTACAGCAATAGCTCTTAACATTATTAGGCCAATAAATTCTTTCTATAATAAATATTTTTGTAATGTCCTATTCTTATACTGAAAGATATTTAAAATAATCTCTATATAAATATAATCTAAACTATATGCCTATATTCCTTAATATATTTACAAATTTGCAAAGATTTATTTTAATTTTTAAAATGTAGTGGCAAAACTGCACAAGACCAAAAAAGTACAATGTTTGTACTTATCTATGATAAATACAGATTTAAGAGAAGCAATTCCATACACATGCAGGAAAATGAAAGATAGGTACATGAGGAAACTAGAATAAAAATGGCAAGAGTGTACATACGTGCAAAAAGAGAAAGAAGAACTTCCTTGATTGAAGCAGTATAACATGTCAAGCCAAAAATAAACAATCAATATTGCAAAGATGAAAAGTACAACACACTTCAAATTTTATACATGCAGTAGTCAAATAATTTCCTGTGTTGTCAGATAGCAGATGATAGTGATGAAGTATAGCAAAAAACATACCATATATGTTTTAATTCTACCATATACTAAGACATAAATTCAGTGTTCAAGTATATAGAAAGACCTTGGAAACCAAATCCTTTAATAGGTGACAGGGGAAAACAAAAAAATAACACAAGAGACTGTAAAGAAATTATTTCTGGAAATGCTATACAGTAAGACTGAAAACCAACTTACACATTGAAAATAAATACTTTCTATATGCAATTTTTACAATATAGATATTTTATCTCTGTATTACAAAAAAATTATGAATACTATACATAGATTCAATGAGCTTTTGACCATGATAGACTTACTGTTATTAGACTTCCTCTTCTGTAGCCTACAACTATAAAACTGGAAAAGATTTATGAGACAACTGTTTATGGTCACTGGATAGGACAATAGGTAATAAAAAACTGTGATGCTTGATAGAAAGGAAACACTCAAGTTAAGTCTCCATGTTTGCTGGAGCTTTCTGTCTAGGTAGACTTTTGTGGCTAAGGGACAAGAAAATGGAATCCAAGTACACACAGCACAATGGTGCCAGTGAGCTGATGAGGCATAGATCTGAGCTGAGGGTTTCTGAAGCAGTTGGAACACATGGGAAAGATACTAGAGAGGAGACCTGTGCAAAGGAGATCTGTCCCTCCTGCCCTCACCGCATTCCTTAATGTTGATTAAGGGCTAAGCAGCAAATGCACAGGTTGAGAGCCTACAAAGCACAGTGGAAAGTGGCTTTGTTGTTGGCAGAGAGGTGCTGGGAAATACTGGAGTTCTAGCTTAGCCAGAGTGGAGAAACCACATTGGATGTTTAAATCCAAAAACCTGGACATTCACTTGGGATCATGCCTTAGGAATAAGGACCATACATACTCTTATGCACCTAGGACTAAGCAAAAATCCAAAATATATCTACCCTAAACTAGAATAAAAACAAAGTTAGAAGAACTAAAATCTGTCAGTAATTCAACGGCTTGCCAGAACAAACCTCAACACCTTATAAAAAGATAAAATGACCCAGACTCCCTACAATCTATCAGTCCAACATTCTACATAATTAAAAAAATTACTAGACATAAGAATCAGGGAAGAATGACCCACATTAAAAAAAATAAAGTCAAGACCATTAAAAGACAAGTCAAGACATGTTAGAAATAGCATGAAATAACTCAAAACAGCTATCATAAAAATGTTCAACAACTTAACAGAAAAGATGGACATAATGAATGAACAAATAATGGCTCTTGGCAGAAAAAAAAAAGACAATTTAAAAAACCCCAACTGTAAATTCAAGAACTGAAAGCTACAATATCTAAAGTGAAAAAATTCACTGATTGCAGAACAGAATCTGAGAAATTACAGAAAATAATCAGTGAACTTAAAGACAGATTACTAAATAACATAAACCGAGTTACAAAAGAATAAAGAACTGTAAATATGAACAAAGTCTCTGTGACACGTGGGACAACATGAACTAGGCTGATACATATGTAATTAGAGTCTCGGAGGGAGAAAGAATGAGGCAGAAAAAAACACAAAGCAATCACGGGAACGCGCTGCGCCGCTTGGCTCGGCCGCCATGCCGCAGACCGCGCGGCACGGCGGCAGCTCCAAGGCTAAACGGCGGCTGTGTCCGAGAGGACTCGGCGGCTGCCGCTGCCGGCGCTGGTAGCTTTCGCCTCGGGCGCAGTCCTGGGCTGGCCGGCGAACCGGCTGCGGAGGCGCTTCCAGGACTGGAGGAAGCGGTGGCTGCAGGACCAGCTGGCGGCGACGCGGAAGGAGCTGGACCTGGCCGGAGACCCCGCGCCGTCGGTCCCGTGGCCGGCCACCTTGCCGTGCCCGCACGGGAGCTCAGGCCCGGCGCCGGCCTGAGCCCGGCTCGCCGCATACCCCTCGCCTATCGTGGCGGGCTCTTCCCGGAGAGCTGCCTGTTGAAGATTGATATTGAGCACCGGAAAGAATAATTTCTTCTTGCACTTTATGAATCAATTTTATTTTTAAAATAAAAAGCTTTAAACGCCAAAAAAAAAAAAAAAAAAAAAGAAAAGAAAAAGAAAATAATGGCCCCAATCTTCCAAATTTTATGAAAGCATCTTGGATCAACAAATTTGAAAAGTGCAAACACAATAAATACCAAAAAGCCAAAAACAAGCCAAAAAACACACCTTGGCACATCATAATTAAATCCAAGTAAAGAAACAAGAAAAAAGACACATTTCATAAAATATGGAACAAAGAACCAAATGAAATGTAACATTTTTTTTCAGAAATAATGGAGGCCAGCTGACAATGGGACAATACCTTCAGAGTAATAAAAATAAAATAAAACAAAAACAAAAACCTTTCAACTAAGAATTCTAAAGCTTTTAAAAATGAGGGTAGAAATATTTGAGTGAACTTCTGGCCAGGTGATTTCCCCAAGAAGCAATGTTTAAGAAAAAGTTATTCGGGTTCAAAAGAAATGTTACCATATGGAAACATAAATCTACAAAAAGGAATGAACAGAACTAGAAATGAGAGATGTGTACTCAAAATGCTATTTATTTAAAGCAAAAGTAGTAACACAATGTCAGACTGATAAGTTACGTCAAAATATCTAGCACAACAGCACAGAGAATGATATGAGGGTGGTAGTGAACAAAATTATATTTTTTTAAGGTTCTTACATTTTATATCACAAGGAGTAATATTAACCATAAAAGCAGAAAACAAAGAATACAAACAAAAACAAATGAGAAAAATGGAAAACAAATAGCAAAGTTGCAGACTTACATCTAATCATATCAATAATTACACTAAGTATAAATCATCTCAAAATTCCAATTAAAACTGTCAAGTTTGACTAAAAAACCTAATTATATCCTGACTACAGCAGCAGACATACTTTAAATATAAAGTCACAGATGTGTTGAAATTCAAAGGAAACAAAAAGGATACATCATGAAAACACCAATTCTAAAAATACTGATGTAGGCTATAGTACAGACAAAAAATATTCCAAAATACTCTGTATTACAAGAGAAGTGGGACATTTCATAAACTCAAAGGTCAGTTCATTAGGAAGATATAATAGTCCTAAATATGAATGGAACTAATTTGCTACTAATGAAGTTTCAAAACATATGAAGCAAATACTGTTAGAATTTGAGGGGAAAATAGAGAAATCCATAATCATAGCTGGAACTTAACATCCCTTTCCAGTAACTAATAAGACAAGTAGATATGTGTGTGCACATATATACACACAATAAAGATATAGATTTGAGCTACACTATCAACCACCATTATCTAATTAACATTATAGAACAATGCACTCAGTATCTGGTGAACATCTATTCTTTTCCAGTGCACGTGAACCATTGTCCAGGATAGAGCATATCTCAGGACAAAAATTAAGTCTCAAGAAATTTCACAAAGTTGAAATTTTACAGAATAAGTTTCTGACCACAACAGAATTAAATTAGAAATAAAGACTTACATAAATTCCAAAATATTTTGGAAATCATGCAATACACTTTTAACTAACACATATCAAAAAAGAAGTCAGAAGGGAAATAAAAATGAAAACTAAATGTTAAAACCTGTGGGATGCAGTTAAAACAGTGCTTAAAGGGAAATGTAAGGCTTTAACTGTTTATATTAGAAAAGAAGTTTTAAAAATCAGTGGTCTAAGTTTTTACCTAAAAAAGCAAGAGGAAGAAAAAAATAAAAAATAAGTAAAATAAATAATTAAGAGCAGAAACTAGTGAAATAGAAAACAAATAATAGAGAAAATTAACAAAGTCAAAAATTGGCTTAAAACTATAAATAAAATAAAATTCTAGTTAGAAAGATCAAGAAACAAGAAAAAGAAACAAGTTATCGTGATCAGGAATTAAAGAAGGACTACTGCCACATATCTTACAGATATTAGGATATAAAACAATATTATGAACAATTTTATGCCAAAAACATCCCACAACTTAGAGAAAAAGGAACCATTCTGTATTTTAAAAAACCACAATATAAGAAAACTGACACAAAGAGCAAAATCTGAACTATTTATGATAGTTAATTTTATCTGTCATCTTGGCTAGGCTATAATAACTAATTTTTGGTCAAATACCAGTCTAGATGTTTCTGTAAAGGTAAATTTTAGATGTGATTAATATTTGAGTCAATAGACTTGAGATAAAACAGACTACCCTACATGTTGTGGGTGAGTCTCTTTCAATTAGTTGAAAGCCTTAGGAGAAAAGGACCAAAGTTCCTTCAGAAAAAAGGAATCCTGTCTCCAGACTGCCTTTGTCCTTGAGCTGCAACATTAGCTCTTCCCTGGGTCTCCAGCTTTCAGTTTGCCTTCAGACTTGCTTCCTTAAAACTCAATTAGAATCATAGAAGACTTTGCCGTTTGGTTCTTGGATTTATACTCGAGTTGCTGTGTTACTATCTCTTTAACAAACCCATGTTATTGATGACTACCTTTTAATTTTGGTTACTTTTTTAGCAAGTTGGGGAAAATATTTTTTGTATATAACAGCCGACATAATTACAGAAGAGCTCTTTCAAGTCCGTAAACAGAGAAAAAAAGTAAAGATAGACAAACTAATACAATGGCCTGCTTTCAATTGTTCATGTTCTATTCAATCCTTGACCTAAGTGGATATTTAAAACTTATCTAATTATGGCTAAGCATAATACAATGATATAGTTAAATGTTTTTGAATTACCTATTGTAAGTACTTTATTTTCATGTTGTTTCATGGTTTTCATAATTACTAATACAGAGGATTTTAGGCTTGTAAAAGTAGTTGAAGTTTTAAAATCTATGATATTTCCTTTGTGTCACATTCTTATGCTTAAAAAAATATTTTTGACTTTCAAGATCCAACAAATATTTAACTATTAAAAAACTCAATCATAGTCTGCCTGTCTCTGTCGCTCCCTCGCTCCCCATATTTACTGGTTCTGTGTCCCTGCAGAACCCTCACTAGTACACCTTCCATCTCTTAAATAAATTGAACTTGTAATAAATAATTTTCTGACAAAGAAGGCATCAAGACCAGATAGTTTGGTGAATTCTACCAAGCATTTAAATAATTTTTTAAATGATGCAATCTTACAAAATTTTTTCAGTATGAGAACTTAATCAGAGCCAAATGATCTTAATACCAAAATCTGACAACTATAAAACAAGAAAATAAAAGTATACACCAGTATTCTTCATGTATACAAACAAATCATTAGCAAAATTTTAGCAAAAAGAATTCAGCTGCATATGAAAAGGATTTTATGTCATGACCAACTGAAGCTTATTTCAGAAGTACATGATTGGTCATTAATAAAATCAATTAATTAGCTCACCATATTAAAAGCTTTATAAAGAAGATAAAAATATCTTCTTACATGAGTACATGCAGAAAAAAAGCTTTTGACAAAATTCATCATTCACTTATCATTAGAAACTCTCAAAAATCAGGAACAGAAGAAAACTTCCTCCATACGGTAAAGAATTACCATAATAATTAATAGTGAAATACCAAATACTTCCCCTGAAAGAATAAGAGGGCAAGAATGTATGCCCTCCTTACTTCTAAATAACATTTTGCTCAAGTACCTAGCCATCTCGGCAAGGCAATAACCAAAAAGGAGACAAAAATAAAAGGCATAATGATAGGAAAGGAGAAGGACAATTGTCTTCATTTGCAGACAGCATTATTATTGACATATAAGATTCTAAGGAATCTATAAAAAAGAATGGGTAAGTTCAGTAAAGTTATAAGTTACAAGATACACACACACACAACTATATTTTATATACTATTAGCAAACAAAAAATAAAACTTAAAAAGATTATTTATAATAGCATAAAAATATATCAAAATACATAAAATACTCAAGGATAAGCTTAACAAAAGACATGGAGACTTTTATACTAAGACCTATAAAATATCACTGAGAGAAATGAAAGAAAACCTAAATAAACAGATACAAATCATGTTAATGAGCTGGAAGACTCAAACATTATGAAGAAACCAGTTCTCACCAAATTATGTTACAGATTAAATGCAATGCCATTTCAAATCTCCAGTTGACAAGCTCATCTTATAATTTAAATAAAAATGCCAAAGACCTAAATATGCAAGGCCATTTTCAAAAAGATACACAAGATTAGAGGACTGATACTACCTAATTTCAAGACTTACTATAAAGCTATATACAGTAGGCCTTTTTAATTTTGGCACACTGTGACATTTTGGGCCAGTAATTCATATTGTGGGAGACAATCCTGTGCATTATAGGATGTTTATTCAGTGGTGCCAACAGAAATCCCTCTTCTCAGTTTAACAACTAAAGATGTTTCCAGATGTTGCCGAACATACCCTGCAAGGCAAAATCATGCCCAGCTGAGAATCACTGATAATACAGAAAACAAGATGGTGTGATATTGGCATTAGGAAGGACATGCAAGTTAATATGAAAGAATAGAATCATAAATATACCACCTTTATGTGGCCAACTGATTTTTCAAAGGTGCTATGGTAAAGCCACTGTAAATCAATTAAAAAAAAAAAGGAAAGTCTTTATCAAAAAAGGCATTAGAACAATTAGATAAACTTATGGGAAGAAAGTGAACCTCATCACACCATATTTCAAAATGAGTTGATTTATGAATCATAGACCTAAACATAAAAGGTAAAATGACAGAATTTCTAAAAAAAGAAAAATACATGAGCATATCTTCATGACTCTTGGGTAGACACACATTTCTTCGAACAAATTAAGCACTACTTTTTTAAACTGAAAAATTAGACACCACTAACACTAAAAAAAACCCATCTTTTTATCAAAAGTCACTGATGTGAAAATGAAAAGACAAACCTCAGACTCAGAGAAAATATTCTGAGTAAGTCATCTGTTAATGAAATTGTATCCAGAATATATAACTCTTTTAACTCAGTAATAAAAAGGCCATTCAATTTAAGAAAACAAATTACCAAAAGAAGAAATACAAACAGCTCAAAGTACATGAAAAGAAGCTCATCTGTCATTATAGGAATGAAAATTAAAACCAAAAGGAGATGATATTTTAGTTCAAATCTATTTAAAAGAGTCTCAAATCTCCTGTTACATATTTGCATGTGACAACTACAAATACTCTCTGACAATGATCTGCTGTATTATCAGCTCCAATACCAACAGTGGCACAACTCTCAGTGACATAGTTTTTAAAAAGATAAACAATTCTTGAAAGAGTTCAAAACAAAATAAAATATAATCTCTCCTTAATCTACAATGTAGTTTCATTTCTAAAGAAGGCATATATTAAAATGGACCAAAATTATTTGTATTTACATGTAAAATAGAATTAAGTTTGATACTCAGATATTTATAACCAAGTTTTTCACTGATATGAGTGCCGGCATAAATATTCAACATAATAATATAGATGGGACAACGTGTTTTGTGAGACTTTCACACACTGAAAATGTCTCAGGTACTAAATGACAGCCTCTCCCATCATCCAGTGACCCAAATCTCCCACACAAATTTACAAACACCTTCTGTGGTAAGGTACAGCCCTGATGAAGAACTACTGATTTTAAATAAATAATAAGGGACTGAACATACAACCAGAAGCAAAAAATTTCAGGACATCACCTAGCACCCTTGAAAAAACAAATAAATAAAATTCCTATAAACTAAAAATCAATTCAAACTAAAGACTCAATAAAATGTCAAGCCCTTCTACTTCCAGCAGTATCCCAACCAGTTCTCTAGAGAACACCTGGATAAAAACACATTTTTCATGCATTGCTCGGCTTGCAGAAAATTGGGAAACTATATTTCAATCTGTCCTTCTTTCCCAAACTGAGAACAAAAGGAATATATAGCATGTATGCAAAAATGATTATTAAAGTGATTTTTCTTTTCAGATAAGTTGTCATCTGATCTCACTTTCCCACTTACAAGCACTAGAAACACTACCTTGTTAAAGTCACCAGTGACCTCCACCCTGCCCAACTGAATGACTGATTCCCATCTGATTCACCCTCTCAGCAGTATATCACCTTCTCCTGAGATATTTCTTTACCTGGCTCCTGGTTTCTCATCTCTCTGTCAACTCCTTTTTAGCTAATTCCAACTTCTAAATTTTTCTCAGCCCTTGACTTCATAATATGCTCATCCATTCCCACGACTTTAAAGAACAATTTAGGAGCACTAACAGTTGTGTAACCAGATATAAAGGAGAAAAAGATAAAAAGAAACATCTAAACAAATAACGGAAGACAATTTCTGCAGACAAAGAAGTGAGTATCTAGTACAGATGACACTGTTTTGTAGTAAGACCTTTAATGAAGGAAATGGTATACTGACTTGCATTATGGCATAAGCTCCTTTGTCTTCTGGAAAACCGGTAACAGTTTGCAGACTGGTGACTTTGAGCAGTGCTGCTTTAAACCTGTCACTTATTTCTGCCTACCCCCCTTTCTTGTCATATGGCATTTTGACTTTCTTTTTGGAGAATCCTCCTTCCCCTACTTTTAATCCTTGTGGTTTAGATGGGGCTCCCCTGACTCCCCAGCATAAGGTGAGCAAGTGACTCATGTTTAGCAAATCAGAGCACCACATTCTAGGATAGATCAATAAAATCAATCCCAAACTTTGTTAGAATTGCTGGAATTCTCTCCTTGGCACTGGGGAATGAGCACTAAAATCCAGATGTGTGTGAAACTATTTTAATTCCCGGGATTATAAATTATGTGATTAAACGCATTTCTTCCCACCTTCTCCTTCCCCCAAGCCAGTGGTTCTGAAACTTCCGGGTGTATCAAAATTGCCCAGAGGGTTTGTTGAAAAAGGAAAAAATTAAAAAACGATGGCTGAGATCCATATCCCAGGGTAAGTGGGGGAGGGGAGGTTGGAGTGAGGCCTGAGAACATGCACTTTTTTGTTTGTTTTGCTCCTAGAGACAAAGCCCAGCTCTGTCGCCTAGGCTGGAGTGAAGTAGAGTAATCATGGCTTACTGCAGCCTCAAACTCCTAAGCTCAAGTCATCCTCCTACTTCAGTCTCCCACATAGCTGAAACTACAGGCACACGCCAAAATGTCTGGCTTTAATGCTTTGTAGAGATGGAGGTCTCACTCTGTTACTGAGGCTGGTCTCGAAATCCTGTCCTCAAGTAATCCTCCCACCTCAGCCTTCCAGTGCTAGGATTACAGGGTATGAGCCACCGCACCCAGCCAGAAGAGCACTATTAACAAGATCCCACATGATGCTAATGCTGGTCCTGGGATAACACTTTGAGAACAATTACCTTAAGTCATTATGAGTTGTTTTGTGTAACTTGCACCCGAAAGATTAGTGACCAATACACCTCCAGTCAGGTGACAAACAATTAAATGTTTAACCCTTGAAGCAAAGTGAAAATCAAACTAAAATTATTTTGAAAATAATAAAAATAACTAAAACTTCATACCAAAACTTGGACAATACTGTTTAGTTTTTCTTAAAAGAATATTTATGGTCTGAAATCCTTATTACCTATAAAAGTAAAGACTGAAGATAAATTAACTATCCAGCTTAGGAAAACAGAAAACAAAACAAAATAAAACAAAGAAAGAAGACGATACAAGTGAGATCTGAAAGTAAAGAAACAGAAAACTAGAAAAAATGTAGCTAATATAAATGTTACTTATTATTATTATTACTATCTTTTAGAGACAGGGTCACACTATATTGCCCAGGCTATAGTGCAAAGGCTGTTCACAGCTATAATAGTCACAGAGTGCCACAGCCTCAAATTCTGATCCCAAGAAATCCTTTCACCTAAGTGCCTCAGGCCCTCAGCCCACCCAACCCTTTCCACCTCCCATAGCTGAGTCTACAGGCATATGTGACTGTGCCCAGCTAAATGCAAACAGTTTGAAACATAAACTTACGAGAAACCTAAACAGAAAAACAAAAGGGGGACGGGGAATAAAAACATAAGATGTTAAGAAAATATTAAGATCTAAGTGCATAGAAGGGAACAATTTTAAAAAATAAGAGAATCTTACTGCAACTTTATGGAAACAAATGAGAAAATTTTAAGGAAAATAAGTAAGTAATTTATCAGTGAAATATAGCAAATCTGACCTAATAGGAAGAAGAAAATTCTAATAGATAAGAGAAAGCTCTGGAAATATAATTTTTTTTTTTTTTTGAGTTGGAGTCTCACTCTGTCGCCCAGACTGGAGTGCAGTGGCCGCTCTCTGCCACCGCAGCCTCGACCTGCTGGGCTCCGGCGATCCTTCCGCCTCAGCCTTCCAAGTAGCTGGAACTACAGGCGCGCGCTACCACACCCGGCTGATTTTTTGATTTATTGTAGAGATGAGGTCTCGCTTGCCCAGGCAGATCTCGAACCCGCAGGCTCAGGCAATCCACTCACCT